>RPOG01001523.1:0-144741 GCA_008086565.1 Thalassoma bifasciatum
TTCTTCTTGAGGTTTCCAGCAGCTTCATCGATGGGTCTGAATCTGTGCTCGCTGTGTTTCTCTGAATCTCTGCAGACGACACAAACTGGCTGCTGATGGTCCAGACAGAAGAGTTTGAGTTTCTCCGAGTGCAGACTGCAGAGATCCTCTGAAGGTCTCTGACCTCTCTCCTGGAGGAAACTCTCACACAGGTTCTTCAGAGCAAAATTAGGCCCCATCTCCTTTGAATGTCTCCTCTTACAAACTGGACACTCCCTGTCCTCCTTCTCCCTCCACCAGCTCTTCAGACAGTCTTTACAGAAGCTGTGGCAGCAGGACAGGAGGACCGGATCTTTATAGACCTCATGGCAGACCGGACAGCTCAGATCTTCCTCCAGTCTGGACGCCATTCTGTCTGAGAGTGAAGCTGAAGACGCAGCTTTAGGAAGTTTCTCCTTGAGACACAAAAGTTTCTTCCTCTTTTCTTCAAAGTTTGTAAAAGTCTGATGGTAAAGTTCCCAGAGTTCTCGTCTTTCTTTGGTCTGAAGTTGAATCTCTGCGTCTGTCTCTCGGCTCAGTTATGAAAAAATAAAAACCTGTTTCCTGGTTTGTCTCAGGTGAGTTAGCTGAGGGGGCGGAGCTTCTTTAGAGCAGGAACAGGTTTGCTGTCATTTTTGTTTCTGCTCTGAAAAGATAAATATGTTGGTGGATTAAATTCCTCTGTAAGGTGGAGGACAAAGGTTTGTTTCTCTGGTGTTTTTTCAACAGGTGATGATTGATCAGTTTGTCCTGACACAAACTCAGACTCAGTCAGGAATAAAGTTCAGATGTTCAATCTTTTATAAACTGAGTGTGTTCAGCTCACAAGAAAATTCAAGTGGCTTTTAAAAAAATGAAGACAAACTTTTACAGTGATATCAGGGCTGTTATATCACTGCACAGGAATCCTTGTATAGCAATGTTTCATTCACAGGCATTAGCTGATGTCGCCCGTTTGTTTCTAAAATAGTTTTTGTTGATGGGGGCTGAATTGAAACTGCTCAACTTGCCCCTTGTGTGGTCAAAACTTTTCAGTTTAATCACCTCAAAAATAACAGATAGTAAAAATAATACTCAAAAATCCACAATATTAGTTGATAGAGAATAATTTCTATTTCTGCTGTAAAGATTTTTTGTTTTTGAATGGGTGTGTATGTGGTTTCTGGTGCTTCTGCAGCCAGCCTCTAGTGGACACTTGAGGAAGTGCAGTTTTTAACACTTTCACATGAGCTTCAAATTTCTACGTTTAAACCAGATGAGAAAACTTTCAAACAGCTGAAAACCCATGAAAACAAAATTTAGCTAAAGCAAGAAGACAAACACTGAAATACTTGCATTCCTTATATGTCACCAGAGGGGGCGCCAGAGACAAGGAAACAAAGCTTTATAACACTTTTACTGAAAAATCTCGATACTTCATCCAGACTAAAATGGATAAATCATAAACTAGAAATCGAAAGAAATTAAATGCTACTTTCCAACAAACCCCGGCTTAATGACGACACACGTACACTGACTGCTGCGACGCTTTGAATTAACTTTTTCTTGTGAAAACATAAGTTAACTCACATAATCAGTGAACCAAAAAAAAAGTGAATTAGCCATGAGTTGTTACTTATAATTTGCGTTATTGACACAACACGACCAGTTAGCTGCTTTCTGAGCAACATAACTGTTGATCTATGACTGCTGTGAAATATAAATAATATATAAGTCATTTTAAAACGTGAAAGCATTGTAACTTCATATCAATTACTTGTTATAGTCATAAACATAGTATACTTTATCATCTTACTATCTTTCTCAGGATCCTAACTGAAGTTTCTTGATCCAACAAAAGAAACAGACAAAGTGTCCTCTCCTTTTGACTTAATCATTTTATTTTATTAGTTTTCTTTGTTTTGTTTTTCATCGTATTTATATATTTTAAATGGTTTATGTTCAATGGTTTTGTTTACATTACACACATTTGAGCATTAGAAAAACTGTTGTTTTTTTTTTTGAAAAAGAGAAAGTCTGTTTTCTGATTATTTATATATAGATGGTGATATTCACTGATTGGAGGGGCCCCTGGTGAATTTTTTGCCCCATGGCCCTATCAGAGTCTTGAACCGCCCCTGCTTATTGTCGGTGAAATTAAAGTGAACTGACCCTTTAAACCTGTGAACCTGGTTCTGGTCACTGATTGGCTGTTGGTGATGTGCTGCAGACTGAACTTTACAAGCAAACAAACATTATGCCTTTGCATGTGTGTGTGTGTGTGTGTGTGTGTGTGTGTGTGTGTTATTGGCAGGTGTCTGAGGACCTGATTGATGCCAGCGCCCCCCTGTGAGAGCTAAACTGTGGCAGCAGCTCTCTGATTGGTGGATTATACTAAAAGAGTTAATCAAACAAATGCAATGTTAAGCATTAAACAATGAACACATCAAAACCACAGTGAGAAAGATTGGAGAGTTGAAAACAACAGAAGAAGAAATCAAACCAGCAACCAGACTGATTTTCACCAACATTTATCTCTGTTCCAGACTCACAGAGACTTTCAGAGGTAAAATCTTCAGTGGTTGGTTCATCACTGTGCTAATGTATGGAAACAGTTTCTCAGTGAAAGTGTGTGTGAAGGTGTGTATGTGTGTGTTAGTATCAGGATCAGAGAACGACAGCTGTCCTCTGTCCCAGTCCAGATTCATTCTGATCCTCTGGAGACGATTCTTCACTGACAGATCAGAGACAGGATGGAATGAGGAGAACGCTTTGTATTTACCATCATTGAAGCATATTATCCATAATCCAGACCGTTTGAATCCGTCTTTCTGAACAGACCCTGATATCAAACCCAGTAACCAGTCTCTATTGTCTCCAACCTCGATGTCCCAGCTGTGAGTCCCTGAGTTAAAACTCTCAGAGCCCAGGACAGAGTGGAGTTTCCTCCTCTCTGGATTTTCTGGAACTTTCTGTCTCTCTCCTGCTCTCACTGAGGTCAGATCCTCAGACAGGATGAGTTCAGGTCCAACAGAGTTAGGGTCCAGAATGAGAGGACTGTAGGAGACCATGTTCTTCATCTTGTTCCAGATGTTGAAGCTCAGGTTGCCCAGGTGTTTGTCCTGCTCTATCAGAGCTCCTGAGGGCAGCTGTGGATCCTCCAGCAGGGGGCGCTGCTGGACTCTTTCCACTGCAGCCTTGTAGTTTTTCAGGAATGAGACGTCTCCAGCTCTCAGCTGCTCCTCTGTGTCTCTGACTGTGTCTGAAAGAGCTGCTATCTCTCTGCTCAGAGCCTCCATCTGCTCCTTCATCCTCTGACTCTTCTGCTCCTCTTCCTCCCTCAGTGCAGACAGCCTGGCCTCCTCTTCCTCTTNTCACTTTAACTCCTTCACAAACCTTTAACTTGCTCTTTAAAGGCTCCAGAGTTTCCAGAAGCTTCTTCTTGAGGTTTCCAGCAGCTTCATCGATGGGTCTGAATCTGTGCTCGCTGTGTTTCTCTGAATCTCTGCAGACGACACAAACTGGCTGCTGATGGTCCAGACAGAAGAGTTTGAGTTTCTCCGAGTGCAGACTGCAGAGATCCTCTGAAGGTCTCTGACCTCTCTCCTGGAGGAAACTCTCACACGTGTCCTTCAAAGCCAGGCTGAGAGGTGGTTCTGCCTTTGAACTCTTCCTGTTACAAAGTGGACTGAGGGACACGAGGAAGAGGGAGGTGGTCGAGACGTCTGTCAGAAATGTCTTCGACACCGTCGTCCTGTCCTCCTGGCCTAGAAATATCTGGAGTACCGTCTGGCCTGTCGAGTCTAGAAGGAGGTCAGACCTGCGGTAAGACAGACTCTCACTTCGACTTCTGCGTCGAAATCCTTCAAAGAGGGACTCTGTGAAAAGCTTCTTCCTCTTTTCTTCAAAGTTTGTAAAAGTCTGATGGTAAAGTTCCCAGAGTTCTCCTCCTGTAGCGTCTGTCTCTCAGCTCAGTGATGAAAAATAAAAACCTGTTTCCTGGTTTGTCTCAGGTGAGGGGGCAGAGTCTCTCAAGATACAAGGCTCAAAAGGTCAAACTCTCATTTTTATTCCTGCAGTAAAACCATAAAACTTTCATATCAACAGATCAAATTCCTCTTTCATCACTTCAAAAATTACAGATAGTAAAAATAATACTGAAAAATCCACAATAATTGATACTTCATCCAGACCAAAATGGATAAATCATAAAAAAAAGAGAGAGGAAGAGAGAACATATCATCAGAGCTGCTACTTTCCAACAAAACCCAGCTTCATGGCTCCACATGTACCCTGACTGCTGCTAAGCTCTAAATGAACTTTTTCTTGCATAAGCTAACTAGTGAACTGAAAAAATGCAAACAAGCCATGAGCTGTTACTTACAATTAACGTTACTGACGTAACACAACCAGTTAGCTGCTTCCCGAGCAATGAATTGTGACTGTTGATCTATGACTGCTGTGAAACATGAATTAAAAGTAATTTGAACAAATGTATTAGAAATAGTAATTTTGAAACATGAGAGCATTGTAACTTCATATTAATTACTTGTTATAGTCATAAACATAGTATACTTTATCATGTTACTATCTTTCTCAGGATCCTAACTGAAGTTTCTTGACCCAACAAAAGAAACAGACAAAGTGTCCTCTTCTTCTGACTTCATAATTTTATTTTATTAGTTTTCTTTGATTTGTTTTTCATTGTATTTATATATTTTGAATGGTTTATGTTCAATGGTTTTGTTTACATTACACACACTCAAGCTTTAGAAAAACTGTTGACTTTTTTTGAAAAAGAGAAAATTTGTTGTCTGATTTTTTTAAATAAGATGATGATATTCACTGATTGGAGGGGCCCCTGGTGAATTTTTTGCCCCATGGCCCTATCAGAGTCTTGAACCGCCCCTGCTTATTGTTGGTGAAATTAAAGTGAACTGACCCTTTAAACCCGTGAACCTGGTTCTGGTCACTGATTGGCTGTTGGTGATGTGCTGCAGACTGAACTTTACAAGCAAACAAACATTACGCCTCTGTATGTGTGTGTGTGTGTGTGTGTGTGTGTGTGTGTGTGTGTGTTATTGGCAGGTGTCTGAGGACCTGATTGATGCCAGCGCCCCCCTGTGAGAGCTAAACTGTGGCAGCAGCTCTCTGATTGGTGGATTACACTCTGGTCTGAGCGCGCTCACTGGGGACTCACTGGCTTCTTTCCATCACTTCGGTGACAGAGGACACGTAGAGTTAAAAAGAAAAAGATCTGCTCTCCATCCATTCTCCAAAAATAGAAACAAACACATTTAGATTCATCTTGAGATTTGGAAACAGGGGCTTATGGGAAGTGGAGTCTTTATGGCTGGTGCTAACACGAGCTTTTCTGGATACTCTTCACAGCTACTTTAAAGAAGAGAAGACAAACTTTACCGTAATATCTGGGTATTACTGTACTGAATGGGATTTTCATGAACAACTATGCTCCAATCACAGGCAATAACTGATGTAAGCTTTTCTCATTACCGTAATGCTTCATCTATTTGGGCAAGAAAAATTTCAAAAAGTCCAGGTGGCCTGGATGATACTTTCATAAAACTTCCATCTTAAAAACAAATACTCTAAAACCTGAGTCTGTCCTCTCTGGGAAACATTACAGAATATTTTGGAAATTAAAACTCATCACACCAAGATCAGAGTTTAACACCACCAATTTATTTCACCTTATATATGAACACAACTTTAAACCAACAGCCAATCAAATCAGAGATTAACAAAAATGTTCAATAATCTCACACTTTGGCCCCGATCACAATGAGAAGAACTTAAAATGAGTTAAAAGAGACAAACTGGACTCACTCTGATTATTTACAGACTCAACATAAAGTAAAACAAACCAAACTGAAAAAGATAGAAATAAGAAACATCTTTGAACAAAAAAGAGAACATCTGGGACTAAATAAAAGAGTTAATCAAACAGATGCAATGTTAAGCATCAAACAATGAACACATCAAAACCACAGTGAGAAAGATTGGAGAGTTGAAAACAACAGAAGAAGAAATCAAACCAGCAACCAGCCTGATTTTCATCAACATTTATCTCTGTTCCACATTCACAGAGACTTTCAGTGGTAAAATCTTCAGTGGTTGGTTATCCCATGTGCTAATCCATGGAATCAGTTTCTCAGTGAAAGTGTGTGTGTAGGTGTGTATGTGTGTGTTAGTATCAGGATCAGAGAACGACAGCTGTCCTCTGTCCCAGTCCAGATTCACTCTGATCCTCTGGAAACGATTCTGCACTGACAGAACAGATTTAGGTTGGGATGAGGAGAACGCTCTGTATTTACCATCAAAGAACCATATTATCCAACATCCAGACACTTTGAATCCGTCCTTCTGAACAGACCCTGATATCAAACCCAGGAACCAGCACTGATTGTCTCCAACCTCGATGTCCCAGCTGTGAGTCCCTGAGTTAAAACTCTCAGAGCCCAGGACAGAAAAGCGGGTCCTCTCTGGATTTTCTGGAACTTTCTGTGTCTCTCCTGCTCTCACTGAGGTCAGATCCTCAGACAGGATGAGTTCAGGTCCAGCAGAGTTAGGGTCCAGAATGAGAGGAGTGTAGGAGACCATGTTCTTCATCTTGTTCCAGATGTTGAAGCTCAGGTTGCCCAGGTGTTTGTCCTGCTCTATCAGAGCTCCTGAGGGCAGCTGTGGATCCTCCAGCAGGGGGCGCTGCTGGACTCTTTCCACTGCAGCCTTGTAGTTTTTCAGGAATGAGACGTCTCCAGCTCTCAGCTGCTCCTCTGTGTCTCTGACTGTGTCTGAAAGAGCTGCTATCTCTCTGCTCAGAGCCTCCATCTGCTCCTTCATCCTCTGACTCTTCTGCTCCTCTTCCTCCCTCAGTGCAGACAGCCTGGCCTCCTCTTCCTCTTCTAGAAACTCATGAAGCTTCTTAAACTCATCCTTAATCTGCCTCTCTGTGTGTCGGGCCTGGACCTCAATGTGTTCTGCAGTTTCAGCAAACTTCACTTTAACTCCTTCACAAACCTTTAACTTGCTCTTTAAAGGCTCCAGAGTTTCCAGAAGCTTCTTCTTGAGGTTTCCAGCAGCTTCATCGGTGGGTCTGAATCTGTGTTTTCTGTGTTTCTCTGAATCTCTGCAGACGACACAAACTGGCTGCTGATGGTCCAGACAGAAGAGTTTGAGTTTCTCCGAGTGCAGACTGCAGAGATCCTCTGAAGGTCTCTGACCTCTCTCCTGGAGGAAACTCTCACACAGGTTCCTTAAAGCCAGGTTAAAAGGTGGTTCTTCTCTTGAACTCTTCCTCTTACAAAGTGGACACTCCCTGTCCTCCTTCTCCCTCCACCAGCTCTGCAGACAGTCTTTACAGAAGCTGTGGCAGCAGGACAGGAGGACCGGATCTTTATAGACCTCATGGCAGACCGGACAGCTCAGATCTTCCTCCAGTCTGGACGCCATTCTGTCTGAGAGTGAAGCTGAAGACGCAGCTTTAGGAAGTTTCTCCCTGAGACACAAAAGTTTCTTCCTCTTTTCTTCAGAGTTTGTAAAAGTCTGATGGTAAAGTTCCCAGAGTTCTCGTCTTTCTTTGGTCTGAAGTTGAATCTCTGCGTCTGTCTCTCGGCTCAGTTATGAGAAATAAAAATCTGTCTCCTGGTTTGTCTCAGGTGAGTTAGCTGAGGGGGCGGAGCTTCCTAAGAGTGGGAACAGGTTTGCTGTCATTTTTGTTTCTGCTCTGTAAACATAAATATATAGGTGGATTAAATTCCTCTGTAAGGTGGAGGACAAAGGTTTGTTTCTCTGGTGTTTCATCAACAGGTGATGATTGATCAGTTTGTCCTGACACAAACTCAGACTCAGTCAGGAATAAAGTTCGGATGTTCAGTCTTTTATAAACTGAGTGTGTTCAGCTCACAAGAAAATTCAAGTGGCTTTTAGAAAATGAAGGGACAAACTTTACAGTGATATCAGGGCTGTTATATCACTGCACAGGAATCCTTGTATAGCAATGTTTCATTCACAGGCAATAACTGATGTCGCCCGTTTGTTTCCAAAATATAGTTTTTGTTGATGGGGGCTGAATTGAAACTGCTCAACTTGCCCCTTGTGTGGTCAAAACCTTTCAGTTCAATCACCTAAAAAATAACAGTAAAATTAATACTCAAAAATCCACAATATAAGTTGATAGAGAATAATTTCTATTTCTGCTGTAAAGATGTTTTGTTTTTGAATGGTTGTGTATGTGGGTTCTGGTGCTTCTGCAGCCAGCCTCTAGTGGACACGTGAGGAACTGCAGTTTTTAACACTTTCACATGAGCTTCATATTTCTACGTTTAAAGCAGATGAAAAAACTTTCAAACAGCTGAAAACCCATGAAAACAAAATTTAGCTAAAGCAAGAAGACAAACACTGAAATACTTGCATTCCTTATATGTCACCAGAGGGGGCGCCAGAGACAAGGAAACAAAGCTTTATAACATTTTTACTGAAAAATCTTGATACTTCATCCACACTAAAATGGATAAATCATAAACTAGAAATCGAAAGAAATTAAATGCTACTTTCCAACAAAACCCGGCTTAATGACGACACACGTACACTGACTGCTGCGACGCTTTGAATTAACTTTTTCTTGTGAAAACATAAGTTAACTCACTTAATCAGTGAACCAAAAAAATGTGAATTAGCCATAAGCTGTTACTTATAATTTGCGTTATTGACAAAACACAACCAGTTAGCTGCTTTCTGCTTTTCAGTTTACTGCTGTGAAATATAAATAATATATAAGTCATTTTAAAACGTGAAAGCATTGTAACTTAATTTTAATTACTTGTTATAATTATAAACAGTATACTTTATCATGTTACTATCTTTCTCAGGATCCTAACTGAAGTTTCTTGACCCAACAAAAGAAACAGACAAAGTGTCCTCTCCTTCTGACTTCATAATTTTATTTTATTGGTTTTCTTTGATTTGTTTTGTTTTTCATTGTATTTATATATTTTAAATGGTTTATGTTCAATGGTTTTGTTTACATTACACACATTCAAGCTTTAGAAAAACTGTTGACTTTTTTTTGAAAAAGAGAAAGTCTGTTTTCTGATTATTTATAATAAGATGGTGATATTCACTGATTGGAGGGGCCCCTGGTGAATTTTTTGCCCCATGGACCTATCAGAGTCTTGAACCGCCCCTGCTTATTGTTGGTGAAATTAAAGTGAACTGACCCTTTAAACCCGTGAACCTGGTTCTGGTCACTGATTGGCTGTTGGTGATGTGCTGCAGACTGAACTTAACAAGCAAACAAACATTATGCCTTTGCATGTGTGTGTGTGTGTGTGTGTGTGTGTGTGTGTTATTGGCAGGTGTCTGAGGACCTGATTGATGCCAGCGCCCCCCTGTGAGAGCTAAACTGTGGCAGCAGCTCTCTGATTGGTGGATTACACTCTGGTCTGAGCGCGCTCACTGGGGACTCACTGGCTCCTTTCCATCACTTCGGTGACAGAGGACACAACTTTAGACACACACACACACACACACACACACACACAGACACACACACATACATGTATTCATACCTTTCTGAGGACATTATTCATGTTCTTCACACATCATGCAGAACATTTTACACCAATACCTCACCTTTTCACCTTTACCTCTGAATATCATCATTAACCTGAAACAGCCCATAATAAGTTGAAGACTGGCTGAAATGTCCCCACTAAGTACTGATAAAAACTTGGCCCCTATTTTACTACAAAAACAAGTACACACCCACACACACACAGCGTCTAACTTTTAAGAAAACTGAGTATCTCCAGGTTTTGTTTTCTTTGCATAAAATCTAAATTTCTTTTCTAAGATGATATTTTTGTTGATCAGGAATTCATCAGCTCAAGTCTGCCCCCTGGTGGATTCACTCAACTTTGAATGCATCAAATACCTGAACTCAAACATGACAGGTAATGTTAAACGTAATTTTTTAATGATAAGATACTGAAGGTTAGTAAAAAGTAACATGTATGTGTAAAGGAAAGAACATCAGGAGATATCAGCAGGATAAGTGAAAGCTTTTTAGATTAGATGTCGTCATGTTTTCAAGAAATATTTGTGTGTGAAACCTCTTTACTACTACTACGACTGTTTCCATGATGACCGGCGCCGCTGGCTCGCCTGTTGCCCCTTCAGGCTTGGCTGCGGTTCAGACACTCGTATTTGGTTTAGAGACACAACAGCCACCAACAGACCCGCTCTCAGCCTTTTCTCCTCAGTGTTTGGGTCCTTTTCAGGCGGCTGCTGCATGAGGCTTTCAGGACCCAGAGCGTGTGTGTGTGTGTGTGTGTATGTGTGTGTGTGTGTAACAGGTTTCTTGGACTCAAAAAGCTACTATGATCCTCACAGACCCACGATTTGTCCTCACATGACACAACGAATGAGACGCTTTGCTCTCAGTGTCTCCTCTTCACCTTAAGAAGAGATAAACCCAGAGAAGTTTTCTCTCTGCCAAAGTTGTCTCTTTTCACTTTTAAATGATGCAACTCTTTAAAGCTGCAACTTGCTTTTCATGCACTGCTTTTTAAAATTTATTTATAAACAGACTTATTCAGAATAACAGAGTTTTTCTCCTTAAAAGCAAACTGTAGGATTTTACGGGACAAAAAGTACAACACATAACGGCTTTTTACCTACTTGGTAGAAACTACAGGAACAATAAATATCAAAAAATCCAATCAAAGGTTAAGGATTCCATCTTTCAGGAATTAAAGGGATCCCCGACTGTAAGGACAAATAGGCACGAATCTGCTTAAATGTTTGTCTCAAACTAGAATTTGTTGTTAAAGACATAACAAATTGTTTTTTCTTAAAAAAAAAAATTTTGAAACACAGTTTCTATCCTTCGGGCGCAGCCATTGTTTTACTGCAGTAATGCATTCAAGTTGCCGTATTCAAAGCTGATCTATAACTAAGTCAAGTTCCTAAACTGATTTTAAATCATCATCAGGGATTGGACTGTCATCTGCACTTTGTCCTGTAGGGGCACTAGAGAGTCTGCACGGTAAATCTCTTTAATAAATAAAATCATTTGTGCACACACACAGTCCAACACTGGGATATTTGGGGCTGTTTTAAGGACATTAACTGCTGTGTTAAATCGAGTCGTATTAAAGCGCAGCGCTAATATGGAAGTAATGAAAAGTTTTGTGGGCAGATTTTAGCTTTAGGGGCGTTCGTTTGCTGGATTCCTGTTGGGATTAAACCAGATTAATTTTTGGATTGGATGGAGCCTGCTGGGAGGGAAACAAACCAGCAGAGTCTGTGGTTTCAGTAAACTGGTGTAAAGGTGCACGAGTCAGGGATGAATTACAGATATTTAGAGTCAGTATCTCTAAAAAAGACGTCTGTTTGGTCTCATGAAGTTTTGGAAATAAATCTCATAAAAAAAACTTAAAGCCTGAGGAAATATCTGATTTCTCTTGCTTCACTTCATTAGTCGAAAAGAAAAGCTCAAACAAACTCAACAAAATCCTTTTACAACGCCTCAGTGGTGACACACTCTCACACACACGCTGAACTTTTCTGAGTGCACTGTAACTCTGATGACAGCCAATCACAGAGCAGGGATCCAGTGATGTCACCAGGTGAGTGTGGCTGTATTGTTGAGAGAACAGGAGGAGGCATGCTGCTAACGACACTCGACTCCGCTTTCCTGTTGGACGTGTGTGAAACGTATCATTATCTGTCAATCACTGACAACATAATCTCATTACTCCAGAGTCCAAAGTTTACAGACGCAGACTCTGATATCAAATATCCTGTTTGAGATTTACACACAGACGGAAGAACAGAGCTGATCTGGAGATGTTCAATGAGAATCAGAACTAAATAAAGCTGTGACTTTACAGCAGATTAACTTGATCATAATCTGTCAAAATAATAAAAGGATGCATCAATGAGGCTGAAAGTCTTTAATCGTCAGGATCCTTTTGAAACTAAAACACGGCTCCATCTCTGACATCACCATATGCAAAACAGGGCTGTGCTCAGACAACTGCTTCTCCAGTTGAGGCCACAATTCTGAGGCCAAGCTGATCTTAGGCCACACAGGTCTTGGACAACTGTTCTAAGCCACTATAATTAGGCAATTGTTCTTATGTTAGTGTTCTTGGATGACTGTTTCCGAGCCATACTGCTCTTAGGCCACTGTTCCCAGTCCACTGTTCTTTTGTCACTGTTCCTTGTCCACAATTCTGATGTTACCTAGTCCACTGTTCATAGACTGCTGCTCTTAAGACACTTGTCCTAAACCATATGGCTCTTATGTCACTGTTCCTAGTCCACTGTTCCTAGTGCACTGTTCTTGTCACTTTTCTTAGTCCACTGTTCCTAGTCCACTGTTCTTAGTCCACTGTTCTTAGTCCTGTATTCCAAGTCGACTGTTCTAAGCCCTCTGTTCTTAGTCCACTGTTCTAAGTCCACTGTTTTTAGTCCACTATTCCTAGTCGACTGTTCCTAGTCCACTGTTCTTATGTCACTGTTCTTAGTCCACTGTTCTTAGTCCACTGTTCTTATGTCACTGTTTTTAGTCCACTATTCCTAGTCCACTGTTCATAGTCCACTGTTCCTAGTCCACTGTTCTTATGTCACTGTTCTTAGTCCACTGTTCCTAGTCCACTGTTCTTATGTCACTGTTCTTAGTCCACTATTCCTAGTCCACTGTTCTTAGTCCACTGTTCCTAGTCCACTGTTCTTGTCACTTTTCTTAGTCCACTGTTCCTAGTACACTGTTCCTAGTCCACTGTTCTTAGTCCACTGTTCCTAGTCCACTGTTCTTAGTCCACTGTTCCAAGTCCACTGTTCTTATGTCACTGTTCTTAGTCCACTGTTCTTAGTCCACTGTTCCTAGTCCACTGTTCCTAGTACACTGTTCCTAGTCCACTGTTCTTAGTACACTGTTCCTAGTCCACTGTTCCAAGTCCACTGTTCTTATGTCACTGTTCTTAGTCCACTGTTCCTAGTACACTGTTCCTAGTCCACTGTTCTTAGTCCACTGTTCCTAGTCCACTGTTCTTAGTCCCCTGTTCTTATGTCACTGTTTTTAGTCCACTGTTCATAGTCCACTGTTCCTAGTCCACTGTTCTTATGTCACTGTTCTTAGTCAACTGTTCCTAGTACACTGTTCTTAATCCACTGTTCTTTGTCCACTGTTCCTAGTCCACTGTTCCAAGTCCACTGTTCTTAGTCAACTGTTCCTAGTACACTGTTCTTAATCCACTGTTCTTTGTCCACTGTTCTTAGTACACTGTTCCTCGTCCACTTTTCTTAGTCCAATGTTCCAAGTCCACTGTTCGTAGTCAACTGTTCCTAGTACACTGTTCCTAGTCCACTGTTCTTAGTCCACATTGCACCGGCAGAATATCCTGTATGCCAACAGGCTAACTGCAGAGCTTTAAGGTCTTTCTCCCTCTTTGGTGTCTGTTCACTGAAAGGCCTCATTGTTGTCTCACTGCCCTTTGAAGGTCTGGTGCTGTTTCATTTTATCTACCAGGTCTTAGGTCCTGTGGTCAGACCAACGAAGGGCCACAGGAACCATTAACCTCAGCGGACAGTTCTAACAGGGCCTGCTCAGGTTCCACATGTGACAGGATAAGTACAGAAATAAGAAGAAACACAGAAAAGAGAGTTTTAGAGAATAAAAGTCTCAATATTTCAAACTTCTTCAAACGCCTCAGAGTGTAATCAGTTCTCAAAGTCACTCAGTCATGTTGAGTTGAATAAACGGTGAAGTGAGAGTGTGTTTCTGGGACCAGCTGGTTCGTGGCCCTCAGCCTGTGATAGGAGCCCGGGGCGAGCGAGGTTAGAGGCCTGAAGGTGTTCCTCTCTCTCTCTCTCCTCCGGCTTTAATTGGCCCTGAGCTCACAGCAGGGTGTCTTTGTGGACGTAAAGGAAGATTAGCAGCACGAGTCCAACAGCCCCACACACACACACACACACACACACACACACACACGGACTGAAGCACAGAGCAGGTAGACTGAAGTGTGTGTGCTCAACCATGCATGATGTGGAGAGTGTGTGAGTGTGTGTAACAGGGCATTACTGTCATGTTTGGGTTTTGAGGGGGGTAGTTAATGTGTGTGTGTGTGTGTGTGTGTGTGTGTGTGTGACCTCCTGGGCAGCAGTCAGGCGTTCCAAC
Organism: Thalassoma bifasciatum; assembly: GCA_008086565.1. Taxonomy (NCBI): domain Eukaryota; kingdom Metazoa; phylum Chordata; class Actinopteri; order Labriformes; family Labridae; genus Thalassoma; species Thalassoma bifasciatum. The sequence goes on from RPOG01001523.1 coordinate 14,201, forward strand.
CTGTTGTCTCTCCACAGGAGACAAACACACACAGGATTAACCAGGCAGGTTAACACACACACACACACACACACACACACACACACCTGTGTTATTCATTCAGTCCAGTGTTTCTAAAGGTCTGATAAAGATTTGTTATGTGTGTAAACGTCATGTTTCAGACACAATTAATAAAATGGTACGACATGTTTTTACCTGTGATGATTGTGACTGTGTCATATTTTAGCGTACGGCAAACTGAAGGGGTCAGTTTTAAACTCATGAACTCTGAGCACTGTGAATGAACCTTCAACAGCGTTACCATTCTGGATATGTCCGAATAATCAGAACCAGAAATACTTCATTTATCCTTTTGGGGGAATTTAGTGTTGCCAGATGCTCATCACACAGTACGAGAGTAGAAAGGAATAATCAGGGATAATAAGGACAATAAGGAATGCAATAAAAAATTAAGTGTCATCTAAAATAGAATGAGCAATAATACAAGATATAATAAAAATGGAATAGAGAAATAGAATAAAATACTGAGTAAGTGTGCAAATAGAACAAAGTACTAAAAAGTGTGCAATTCGTTCAATAAGCACAAAATAAGCTATGCAATTACAGATATTGCACTTTGTGATAAGTGCTGGTTAAATAACAAATAAATTGAAAGAATGTGAAAAAGATTGAGTAAGATTTTATTGATACCAATGCTCTCATAGGTTTCCTTTCAGATTCCTTGAGTGACTGTTTTTTAAAAAAGTGACTTTTCCTGGAGTTTGAAGACTCTGATGTAAGAGCAGAGAAGTTGAACGAATGTTGTCGCGTTGAATCACATACATGTGTCATGTGCACTTAGGACTGGGAGTTTTAAAATCTTATCTCTTCAGACAAAAAATGTGCAGGACTTGAATAAAAAACGTTAGATTTTACTGTGGTGGGCCTTGTTAGGTTATCTCTGAAAATGGAAAACATCAGAACTGTAGATAGAATGAATCATATATCGATGTCTCTCTTCTCAGTGAGCAGTTGGAGCTGTGGTTGAGTCTGGTTAATGTGGTTTACATGAACCACATGGTGGTTTTAGTGGCTGTTCTGGGGTTTGTGGTTGGTTTATGGAGGTTAAATGCAAAAGCTGGAATCTAAGCAAGTCATTGTGTCTTATTTTTAGTCAAATTTTTCTTACTATTCTTGATTTGAGCCACATTTACTAGACAAGGTCATAAAAATGGCTTATTTAAAGTTTTTTAAAGACAAAAATGAGGCATCAATTGCTTGTAATGAGTAAAAAAAATCTGCCAATGGGATAAGATAAAAGATTCTTGTTTTAAGACATCTTTCTAATTTCAAGAAACTTCCCGGGTGAACTCGTTTTATCCCATTGGCAGATTTTTTTGACTTGTTACAAGCAATTTACACCTCATTTTTGTCTGCCAGTTACAGAAAATGAAAATGAAAAACTTGCTTCCCTTGGATTTCTTTTGCCAACAATAGGTCAAAATAGTCAAAGTTTTGATATAAAAAGTCAAAATTTTAAGATAAAAAGTCAAAATTTTGAGATAAACAGTAAAAAACTAGAGATAAACAGTTACATTTTGAGATAAAAAGTAGAACTTTGAGTGAATAAAGCCAAAATTTTGAGATTAAAAGTCCACATTCCGAGTTTCTAAAGTCCACATTCCGAGTTTCTAAAGTCCGCATTTTGAGTTTAAAAGGTTGAAATTTCATTACAATGAAGACAAAATTTTGAGTAACAAAGTCCACAATTTAAGATAAAAAGTCAGAATTTTAAAGTCAAAAGTCAAAATTTTGAGACAGAAAGTCAAAATTGTAGATAAAAAGTTGAAATTTTGTGATAAACAGTAAAAACTCAAAGACAAGAAGTAGAACTTTGAGTAAATAAAGCCTAAATTTTGAGATAAAGAGTCAAAGTTATAAGATTACACCTCATTTTTATCTTAAAAAACTTGAAATAAGACATTTTTATGACCTGGTCTGGTGAATGTGGCTCAAATTAAGAACAATAAGACAATTTTTACTACAAATAAGACAGAATGACTTGCTTAGATTTCTGTTTTTGCAGTGTGTGTTTAAAGTTTAGGTTTGAAGTTAGTTTAGTGAATATTGGTCCTGATGATGTTGAGGCGTCAGTTTGGAGTGATGGGAGTGGTTGTTAATCTGTGTGTGTGTGTGTGTGTGTGTGTGTGTGTGTGTGTGAGGACGTCCAGCAGAGAGCAGGCTGCTTTCAGTCAGGCAGCCGCCGCTGTTGTCCAACAAAATCCTCCCGTCCCTCCCTCTGTTATTAGGATCCCAGCAGGGNGGGGGGGGGGGGGTCTTTAACATCTGTCCAGCCTGTGTTAGACCACCAGGTAGCCCACCTGTAGACCAGACTGACCCATAATGAGCTGCTGAGGCTGTTTAAGCTCGAACTCTGAAAAACAGACTCAGAGGAAGAAACGAGCGATTTCACTTTAAACAGAAGACGAAGCTTTAACCAGGTCAGTGATGTCACTACACACACGTTTGGTTTCACTTTCTCAAAGATGGTTCTCTAGAAAAACTTTGAGGATAATCGAAAAGTCAGGTCACAGAAAACATGAATCTGTGTCACAGTTTACGACGCCTGAAAACTTCCTAAGGTCACGTTCACAACAAATATCAACAAACTGATTCTTGAAGTTTTGATAAAGGTGGCGCAGTTTGGTTTTTCCCAAACTTTCAGGCCAATAATCCACAATTAAATCCAGCCTGTGGCTTAATTCCTGTCACTCATGATGGAAAAACTGAGAAAAAAACTTGAAACAAAGTTGTTGCAATGACATGTTCTAGAGGGAGTAATATTACAGTTAAGTTTGCAAATATTAATTTTGTATGACACGCCACTTCCTTCAAGTCTTTTTAATCTCAAAATTTAAAATTTGTTTACTAATATTTTCAATCTATCTCAAAATTTGGACTTTTTATAATGTATTTTTTCCATATTGACTCAAAATTTCAACTTTTCATGACAGAATTTGACAAATATATCACAATATCGACTTCATTTTCACAAAATTTTGACTTTTTAACTCAAAATGTCAACTTTCAACCTCATAATTCCAATTTATCTCAAAATTTTGACTTTTTATGCAATAATTTTGTCCTTTTTTAATCAAATTTTCTACTCTTAGTTCCTTAATTTTGACTTTTTGTCTTGTAATTTTAGCTGAACCTAAAAGTTTTGACTCCAAAACTCAAAACTTTGGGGACATTATCTTTGAATGTAAACTTTTTTATTTCAAAATATAAACTTTTTTTGTTAAAATTTCTCCTATCAATATTTTGACTTTTCTATTGTGTGATTTTGACTTTTTACCTTGTAATTTTGACTTCAATCAAAAAATCTGGACTTTTAATGTTTAAATTTTACCCCTATTTCTCAAAATGTGGACCCTTAATTTTTTTTTTATATCGAAATTTCTATTTTTTATCTCAATATTTTGACGTAATATGGACAAAAAAAAATCTAAACAAAGTCAAGTTTTAATTTTTTTTTTTAAACTGGTAAATTTGGGCTTCCGTGGTTTTTTTGACACTGAACATAATTTTTCTCTGATGAGAGGAATCTTTAAACTCACCGAACCAAACCAGCTGGTTGTTGAACTTTCTGCTGCAGAGACGATAATCCTCCAAACCTGTCGCCTTCTTTCCTGCCTGTTGGTCACGTTTTGGTGAACTACGGCAACCCGGAGGCTCAGTTTAATTGGCAGAGGGCGTTCAGTCCCAGTGGCAACAAATGAGTTCACAGCGTGAGACCTGAGACAGAAAAAAGGAATAAAAGGAGCTGAGAGGGCGAGCTGGTGACCGACACACCCACACACACCCCCTGCCAAACACACACACACACACACACACACACACACACACACACACACAAAACACACTAACTCACTGAAGAACGTCATTATTTCCATCAAAGATCAACTAAACATGTTTTTAACCTCAGGATGTCACATGTCTGATTTTTATAATGAATCTGAGGTTCCTCATGGCTCCATTCTTGAACCACTGTTGTTTTCATTTACACATATTTTTCCACTTTTCTATCAAAAACCTGGTACAGCCTGGTCCAGCTCAGTCACCAAGATTCAAACCAGCAACCTCCAGGTCACATGACCCCTGCAGACGGTGCATATGGCTGCTGCCGCCGTGCCGCTATTCGACGTGCAGCAGGTCCCGCTGGCGGAGGTGATTAACCCCCCTCCATCACCACTTAAGCAGACACAAAAGCTAATGGGAGAAGTCAAATATAATGGTCCACCAGTTTCCCTAAAGGTGTGTGTGTGTGTGTGTGTGTGTGTGTGTGTGTGTGTGTGGGTGTGTGTGTATGTGCTTGATTGTAAGAACAGATTTGTTCCTCAGCTGGAGGTGGACTAACATCATTGGGTCGACAGTTGAAGTTCATCAAGTCGAATAAACCGGTCTCCTTTGAGAAATAAAAACCCAAATTATAATGTTTGAGAAATTCTATAAATTTTTGACAAATTGACATTTTCAAAACATTTTTTAAATAGAAAAAAATCTTCTTATAATAGTGTTTTTGACCTGATAGATTTGTTTCGTCCTCAGTTAAAGTGTTTTGCCACTCAAATTTTTTTTGTCTCAAAAATGTTTTGTAAAAGTGTAATTTTTTTCAAAGTTAATTAAAGTGTTTGAAACGTTATAATTTTGGTTTGAACTTCCCAGCCACCGTCTCTCCTCTCCTCTCTCTCCTCTCTCCTCTCCTCTCTCTCCTCTCTCCTCTCCTCTCTCCTCTCTCCTCTCTTTCTCCTCTCCTCTCCTCTCCTCTCTCCTCCTCTTTTGTTAATGACTAACCTTGTTGGTATGTCAGTTTGTGAATTAGATCCTAATTGTTGCTGCACATTAACCGACCTGCTGTCAGATTACAGGTTAACTCAGGGGAGGAGCAGGTGTGTGTGTGTGTGTGTGTGTGTGTGTGTGTGTGTGTGTGTGTTAGTATAGTATCTCACACACACACACACACACACACACANCTCCTCTCTCCTCTCCTCTCTCCTCTCTCTCCTCTCCTCTCTCTCCTCTCCTCTCCTCTCCTCTCTCCTCTCCTCTCTCCTCACTCCTCTCTTTCTCCTCTCCTCTCCTCTCCTCTCTCCTCCTCTTTTGTTAATGACTAACCTTGTTGGTATGTCAGTTTGTGAATTAGATCCTAATTGTTGCTGCACATTAACCGACCTGCTGTCAGATTACAGGTTAACTCAGGGGAGGAGCAGGTGTGTGTGTGTGTGTGTGTGTGTGTGTGTGTGTGTGTGTGTGTTAGTATAGTATCTCACACACACACACACACACACACACACAGGCTCCATTGAAACACACTGAATTTAATCTGACCACACTCTAAACGTCACCTCAGCCTGTTGACACTGTGGCAAAAACTGCAGTAGCCAGTCTGTGACATCACTGAAAGCAACAATTTTAATTTAAACTTAAGTGACGCCAAAGTTATTACTTTCAACCAACCTTTACATTTACATGGAACCAGTATAAAAAATACATTTATTCAGAGTTTCCTTTTATCGGCTGTATAAAAACACCTGAGCTGGATTGAAGTATATAAAACATCAGAAATCATTATGTTAAGTAGAAATAAGTCAAAATATTACATTTGGTGGTATCCCAGGATTTAAAATTAATATGATCCAAAAAAAAAAGAAAATACAATGGAAACCTTAACTTAAAAAACGTACTGTCATTTATTTTAAAAAATTAAATTACTTAAACTAATGGGAGATTCTCTTTTAACTGTGTAATTCCTTATTTAAAGGATTGTTATCAATTAAAAAGTCAACATCCTGATTGGGGAAAACTAAATGATCTTTTTGTGTTTGTGAACTGATTCTGTTTTCTGCATAAAAATAAAACAGGAGCAAAAATTAATTCTTTAGGAAACCTGTAGTTTTGGTCTCAAACCTTAAAGCTGCTGCAAACAGCGTCACTGAGAGCGAACAGCTGATTGGACCATACGTCATCTCTCTCTCTCTCTGTTACACACGCGCGCGCACACACACACCTGTGAGTGTGTGAGGAGGTTTCTCTCAGCTTCACTCTCTCTCTGTTCTCCTCCGCTGCACATCAGGACTCTCTCTCTTCTTCAGGATTCCTCTCGTTTTCAGGCAGAAAGGATAAAACCTTCTTCTCCTCCGCGCGCTGTTTCCAGCTTTGACGCGTTTTTACGCACAGCCTGACGCAGCAGGTGAGAAACTTCCCTGCGCTCTCATCCTCCGTGACTTCACCTGAGTGTGTGTGTGTGTGTGTGTGTGTTGATCCCGACAGGTGTAGAGTTAAAGAGCAGTGTGTGAGAGTGTCTGAGCTGCAGACCAACACAACTTTTATTACACTTTTAAAAAAATTATTATGTGCACGTGTTTGTGGTTTTTGTTTCTGCATGAAAAGTCCGTGAATAATGAGCTAAAGACAAATTTAGAGAAAGTCACGTTGCTGCTTTTTATCCTCATTCTTTTATGTTTCCTCTTCATATTCAGTGTTTTTAAGAATTTTCTTATTCTCCTCATTTGAAATTAATTTCAAGTCTTTTTTTTTTACCTGCACATCAGGAGATTCTTTAAGAGTTTTGCATCAGATCTGCTCACTGAAAAGTGGCTATATTGAATTTTTTTGTCCAAAATAAGTCGAAATTTTGAGATATGGGATTAAAGAAACAAGTCAAAACTCCAAGTTTTTCTAAAAAATTTGACTCTCCCCCTCATTGACTTTTACTCTCATGATATTGGCTGTTATTTCAAAAATGTTGGTGTTTTAATGTTAAAGTTTTGACTTTTGAGTTTTCATCTTTTTTGTTTCAAAATTATTTTTTTCAAGTTCCAACCTAATTCTTAAAAATTTGACTTTATTAAAAAAAAACTGCCCTTTATATCAAAATTTTGACCTTTTCTCTTGTAGTTTTGATTTACCTTAATATGATTGATTAATTAATTTTTGTATCCCAACATGTTGACTCCATAACAACAAGTGACTATTTCCTTTTTTTTCCCCTTTTTTTTTTGTTATTTCTACTTTTGTCAAATAATTTTGACTTTTTATCTCAAAATTTCAAAAATATTGGCTAAAAACAAACAAACAAAATTTTCAACAAAGCTAAGTTTTCATGTCAATTTTTTTTCTGGCAGACCTGGGCCTCCATATACACCATACAGACCTCTGCCCTAGTTCCACATTTCCATCAGTATTTAACATTTTTTTTTGTACCAATTCTTCATGTTTGATCAGCTAATTTAAAATAAGAATAAAATGATTTTAAAAACATCAGCTGATTCTCGTTTTTCCTCCAGAGTCTGAAGAGTTTAAATCCTCCTGAACCAGGCAGAAAATAAAAGCCTGGGTGAAAACAAAAGGGCTTTTATTTTGAAAATGATTAGAGTAACAGAGGTGTTGATCATCTCCATATCAACACGCTGTCGGCTGGCACACACACACACACACACACACACACACACACACACACACACACTCTTCATTCACTCTCTCTCTGTCTCTCTGTAGGGAATCCCTCTCCTCCTCCTCCTCCTCCTCCTCCTCCTCCTCCTCTTCCTCACCTCCTCCTGCTCCAGGACTTTGGCCTTGGCCGTGACGCTGTTGACGTTTCCATGGAGACGCTGGCCCCGGTTTGGGCCTGTGACCCCGGTGACCTGAGCGACCTGAGAGAGGAGCGTTCGTCCGTGTGGGGTGAGAGAGAGGAAGAATATTCTTCTTCTTTTGTTCCCTGAAGTTGTTCCTGAAGTTTCCTCCTCTAATGAGAAACTCTGACGCCTCCTCGGCTCCTCGGCTCCTCGCCGCGCTGACGGAGCGAACTCTTTCCTCATCGTCTGTAAATGCCAGCAGACCCGGACGCTCATTTATCAAACGAACAGTTTCTGTTTCTTCACTGAACTCTGCTCCGGCAGGTTCCACTCCAGCAGAAACATCCGGAAACTGCTTTTATAAAGATTCATCTTTTAATTTTCTCTGCGTCTCCTCGCACTCAGCGTCAATCCATCAAGAAGCTGCAGATTGTTAATTAGCTGCAGTTCCTCTGACGGCCACTAGAGGACGCCACCTCTGACAACTTAACCTGTTTCATTAGCTCAAGTTTCTATGGAAGCCCATTTTTGCCAATTAACAACATAACAATTAAACTTGACTTTGATTAGATTTTTTTTTGGTCCATATCCAGTCGAAATTATGAGATAAAAGTGAAAACTTTGCAATGATAAACTCAAAATTTTAAGATTACATAGACAAAATGAAAGAAAAAATGCATATTTTTGGAGAAAAACCATTTAAAATTTGGTGTTTAAAAGTAAAAAAATAGTCAGTTTAAAGTAAAAATCTTTGAAGAAAAAGTACAAAATTTTCAGTAAAAAATGACAATTTTTTGATGAAGACTTATTTTAAGATAAAGTTAAAATGTTGACAGTTCAAGATAATAAAGTAAAAATATGAAACATAAGAATGGCACATTTTTAAGATAAAAAAGGCAAATTCTGTGATTGTAAAGTTTATTTTGATATAGTAATGTCAACATTTTGAGATTGTTAAGTTAAATTTTTAGAATAAAGTCAACTTTTTGGGGTAATTGGTAATAATTCTGGGATAATAGAGTCAAAATCTGTAATATAATGAAGTTAAAATTTAAAGAATAAAGTCCAATGTAAAAAAAAAAAGTCAAAATTTTGACAAAAAAAAGTTAAAAATTTGTGATAAGGTGAAAATTATGAGGAAAAGAGTCAAATTTTCATTATAAAAAGTCAAAAGTTTGAGATAAAAAGTTTTATTTTGAAAAGTCTGACTTGATATACTTGGTAAATAAATCAAGTTTTCTGTTGTAATGTTTTTAACCAGTGTTAGTTGGCTCCTTTAAGTTTCAGAAACAGTCTAAAGAATATTTATTTCTTAAGTACGATCTCTTTTTGTGTTGGTAGAGTCACCGAATGTTTTTGACGTCTCACCTCCTGCTGCTGCGATGGCGATGTGGGCGGAGCCTCTGTCTCCTCACCTCCAGAGGAACAAACAGGTAAACTCTTCAGAGGAAAAGCAGAGATTCTTATAAACCTGAAAAAGAGCAAAGCTTCAGTGTTTTTGTGTTTTTTTTCTGTGGATGTTTCAGCTCCAGGACACACTGCTGCAGAGAGAAGAGGAACTGGCTCGACTGCAGGAGGAAAACAACAAACTCAGACAGTTCTTCAGCTCCTCCTTTGTCAGGAACCTTCAGCTCAAAGCAAAGGTTTGTTCATAACTTTAAAACTTTCACACTCACAGCTTTAAAATCAGAGGAGTCTGTGGGTATTTGATGCTTCATCCAAAAACTGGACCAGGTTCATTTTGTGGTCCTGAACCTGATCCCTGAAGTTTCCCACATGAAAACAAACATCAGTAAAACTTTGACAAATGTTAACAAGCTCTGCAGCATAAATATTTGGATAAATAATTACTATAAAAGTTGGATGGGAACGTCTATTAGTTGCAGCAATCATTACAAAAGGACAAGATTGTTGATATCACACAGCAAGCAGTATTTGAATGAGATCAAAGGGATAGAATGACGTCAAAGGATTAGATTGAGATCAAAAGGATAGAATGAGATCAAAGGGATGAAATGAGATGAAAGGGATAGATTGAGATTAAAGGGATAGAACAAGATCAAAGGGATAGAATGAGATCAAAGGGATAGAATGAGATTAAAGGGATAGAATGAGATCAAAGGGATAAAATGAGATCAATGGGATAGAATGAGATTAAAGGGATAGAACGAGATCAAAGGGATAGAATGAGATCAAAGGGATGGAATTAGATTTAAGGGATAGAATGAGATCAAAGGGATAGAATGAGATCAAAGCGGCAGAATTAAATTTAAGCAATAGAAAGAGATCAAAACAATAGAATAATACCAAAGCAATAGAATGACAAGAAACCAAAAAATGAATTCTCAAAACCATGACATGACATTAAAACAATACATTTTAAGTATATTGTGAGATTAAAAAAGCAGCAAAGCAATTTATGTTTTCGAGAGTCAGGTATTTTAGAAGTATGACAATGAAGACAAGATGTTCACATTATGAAAGATAAAAGCAGCAAACTGTACCTTTTCATGTTGACCTTTGACCCCTCAGTGCTGATGGATCCTCAGTTTCTTGAGGTTTGACTCGTTCTGACTTCAGCTCGAGTTTAACGTGATCTCGTTTTTATAGAAACTGTCGGCCGATGGGAGGAGGCAGCTGAAGAGGAACCTGCTGTTTCCTGAGGAGCGACCTTTGACCTCTCAGCAGGTCAGTAAGAGAGTCTGCAGGAACCTCAGCGCCCAGTTCTGCTCCTCTGAGAGCCAATCAGAACCAAACCTGGACCTGTGGGTTCTCCGGACTCTGGGCCTGAAGGATCCAAACACCATCGACACGTCCGACACCTCGTCCTCTGGATGCAGCACTTTACTCTACGACTCTTCTTCACCCTCAGAGTGTTCCTTCAGCTCTTCTTCTTCTTCTACGCTTTCTTCAGTCCACTGCCGACCTTTGACCCCTCAGACTGAGAACGGTTACAGCACCAAAGCCCAGGAGGTGGACTTTGGGAGTCCAATAAACCCCCCTCAGAGCATCATGACGTCTCCAAACCGGCGCTCTGACATCACTGCCTTCCTGCCAGAACCGACCTTCACCCAAACACCAAACCAGTCCACGTCCCTGAGTCCGGTCCAGACGGCGTACTGGTCCCCGCTGAGCCACACCCCCTCACAGGACGCAAACCAGTTCAGTCCGTTCTCCCCCGTCGCCTGTTCCAGTCCCATCATGCCCCGCGTACAGACTCCATCCAATAACATAAACCTTAAAAGTCCACCGACCACGCCGCAGACGCCTGGCAGTCGTACAGATTTGGCGTTCAGTATGTTCCTGAGCCCGTCCAGCAGCGTGAAGACCCAGAGTTTCCCTCAGGGACAGGCTTTCATCAGGAAGGACGGCGGGGGCAGGTGGAACTTCACCTGGGTGCCCCGACAGGAACCGTAGACTTCCCAGGTTCCCCACCTCAAACTTTAACCTGAGGAAATTTTTTCTGAAAGTTGATGAACTTTCCTGAAAATGATAAAACTGTGAAGTCTTGAGAAGATCCTGACGTCAGGAAACACGTCAGTTCAACATCACAGACGTTGTTGGAAAAGTGACGGATGAAGAGTTGTACGATGAAATAACCGAGTTGTACAGTGTTTATATTCAGGCCCCATTTACAGGAAAATGCTTCACAGCGTTTCACCTGAAAATGCCAAAATCTCAGCGAATGAAATCTGTGTATACACGGAAACGCTGTAGTATCATGTCAGGCCTGTAGATGGCGATATAATTGTAGGAGCCGTTTACACGACAATGGTTTAACCCTGTGGTGCATAGTGGTCACTACAGTAAACACCTATTTAAAAGTTATTTACTCCTAATTTCATGTGGTGGAAATTCATATTAGTCTGTGTCAGGATATTTTTATTCTTCTTAGGGCCTAAAAAAATGTTTTCAATTCTTTTTCTAAACATATTTATATTCTTAAAAATGTTATCGACAAAAATTTGAGGGTGAAAAAGTGTATAAACTATAAATTATTCAGTCTTAAAATGGATGAAAGAGAGTTAAAGTGCTTCCCAAGGCATTAAAAAAAGCTAATTTATGAAATTACCAAAAAAGAAAAAAAGTCAGACAAAAAAAACCCAAATGAGTCATATTTACATGAAGTTCACTCTGTTTTATGTTGAATGCTCAGTTACAAATATTTGAAAATAAAGGGGAAACTTCTTTTATGCTTTAAGATGAATAAAAACACTCAAGGGAAAAATCCTGACACTGACTTTCATAATTCATGCACCAGAGGGTTTAGAAGCTGAAGACTGAAAACTTCGCTGATTGCAGAAAAAGTGCAATAAATGCACATTTTAGTAGAAAGTTGGTAGATTCAGCAGCACAAAAACAAAACTGTAGATCACTGTTGTTGTTATTGTTGTAATTCAGTTTGCACATGGCATAGTGAAGGTTTAATGTTCATGAGCATGACCTCAGCGTCTCCACTGAAAACTCTGGCTTGCCATTTTTATGGCAACAGTGAAACAGCATTTCAGACAAAATTCCACTCTGGAGACTGTTTCCAAAAGTTTGCTTTGTATTTCGGCTAAAACACTGTTTCCATGTAAACGAGGGGCCGAAACACAATAATACGTTTGCCTTTCACCCTAAAATAGTTGTTGTGTAAACGGAGCTTCAGCAAACTTATAACTAATCTAAACAAACCAGACTGCCTGAAAGTTTTCCAAACGTTAAACCTGTTTTATTGTTAAACTGTGAAACTGCCACATTAACGTGTTTGTGAACTTTCTGCCACTTTGTCTTTTTGTTTTATTTATTAAAGAAAATCCAGAAACTGAGACCCCAGAGGGACTTAAACTGCCTGACCTCACTCTCTTACAAGCTAACTGCCACGTGTTTTTTCCTCACTAAAAAAACTGAATCACAGCTGTTACTGCCAACATGTTCTAGGACAAATCACCACAACAAAGGTCACAAACGTATTTAACTTTAAAGAAGTCGTTTTTGTAAAATAAGTGGTTCAGTAACATTTCCAACATATCGCTAGTCTGTTAGCTTATGAGGTATATTTCACCATTCGTTTGAATGGGTTTCAAACCTTTCTTATAATAAACAAATTCTGCTTTCAGAGTATCAATATTTGTCCATTTCCTGTTTCGTGTTATAGATCAGAATAAGTCTAAAGTGTTTGATATGTTCAGCATTTTTATCATATTTGATAACTTAAAGTCTTTCTGCTGAGTTACTGACACATTTCAGGATGTTTTGTTGTGTTTTATGAACTTTTCTGCCTCTGTAACTTCAAAAACTGGAATATCTGAGAGAAAACTGTGACCGACTGTTTTCTAACTGATAAAAAAACGTGATTTACTGAGGAGCTGGTTCATTTCTCTTCATTTCACTCACTCCATAACAACTAAAAACTACGAAAGAAATCCACATTCACCCCATAACCATCCTCACCTGTGATCTATCTGCTTTAATCAGTGTGTGTGTGTAAAAGCTCAGTGAGTTTCTGAGCTCTGCTGCTGCACTGACATTTCTGGATTCTGAGTCAAAGAAAAAGAATTGTCAGAGTTTCTGCAGGAAAAGTGAATCCGACTGTATAAAAGAGGAAAGGGATATAAAAAGATATCCAAGGAACTGAGGATGCCAATAAGCAGAGTTCAAAGAGATTACTTCTTCACCTTTTACTCCCTAAGACAACTTTGGTTTGGTGCCAGTCCATCTGGTTGTTTGTAAAGTCGATGTTGACTGTCCTTTTAACAAGACCTACGTAAGAAAAACACACAAATAACTTCAGCTGAAATACAGGACTCTCTGAAAGAATGTGGTCTCTGGACATTTTTCTCAAAATTTGATTTTATAATTTCAAAATTTTATAAATCTTATCTGAAATTTTGACTTTTTGTCTCATATTTTTGACCTGTTAACTCAACATTTCAGCTCCATTATCCCAAAATTTTAACTGTTTTATCTTTAGAGTCTGCTTTTATCCAAAACATTGACTTTCCTTTCTCAAAATTGGAATTTTTTCAACTTAAAACCTCAAGTTTTATTTCATACTTGTGACTCAATCCTTCTTGTAGATTTGACCTTATAAACGGGATTTCAACTACCCGAAATTTTTGACCTTTTACCCACAATATCCCTCATTTTAACCTCATAATTTTGAACTTTTTAACTTAAAATTCTGACTTTTATCTAATTATTTTTGACTCCATGCCTCAAATTTCAACTTTTTTCATCTCAGTTTTGTCTTTTTTTGGCTGAAATACAGGACTCTCTAAAAGAATGTGGTCTGGCTGTTTCAAGATGCACAATAAGGAGGCACTTGAGGAAAAATGGGCTGAAGAAAGACATTTCTACACAAATGCCACAAAGTTTCCTGCTTACAATACGCCAAACAGCACAGAGACAAGCCTCAAAACTTCTGGAACAAAGTCATTTGGAGTGATGAGAGCAAAAGTGAACTTTTTGTCCACAACCATAAACATTGTTCCATTTGGAGAGGAGTCAACAAGGCCTATGATGAAAGGTCCACCATTCCTACTGTGAAACACGGAGGTGGATCACTGATGTTTTGGGGATGTGTGAGCTACAAAGGCTCAGGAAACTTGGTCCAAACTGATGAATGAAGGATGAATGCAGCATGTTATCAGAAAATACTGGAGGAAAATTTACACTCATCAGCCCAGAAGCTGCACATGAGACGTACTTGGACGTTCACACATGACAATGATCCAAAACACAAGGACAAGTGGACCTGCCATTGGCTACAGCAGAAGAAAGTGAAGGTTCTGGAGTGGCCATCTCAGTCTCTTAGTTTTTATTAACAAAAAGGAAAATGTATTTTCTGAAGAGTTGAAGTGAAGAGTGTTTAATTTCTCTGTTTCCTCTGAGTGGTAACGGCCTCTTCAGTCTTTAGCTCAGTTACCAGTTAAACCAGTCTGACCGTCCTCCTCCTCAGCTCCCTCGCTCTCCTCAGGAACAAAAGGAGCCCCCCCCACCACTCCTCCTCCATCCTGATCCGCCCCCCACAGGTAACGATGAAGGGTTTCTGCTCCCTCGAGGTTCTCAACACAGGGTCCCGGCCCTGCCTCGGGTCCCCTGAGAGCGAACAAGGGGCCGAGGGAAAGTTTGGAGCGAGAGGTGTCCGTGGCGAGCGGGCTGAGCGGTCTATCTCTAATGACAAGGTGAGACGGGCTGCAGATGTCCGACAGATTGAAGCTCTTTCAGGTTTGGGGGAATGTGAAAGGAGGGCCGCCCCGGATCACAGGCGGCGCCGAGGGTCGGACAGAGAAAGGGGTCATTAAGGAGGCCGGACGGCTGTAACCGGATCCTCCCGGCTGATCGGGGGAACGGCCTCCTCGCCACCTTCTCGCAGGATTCGACAGCTTGGCTCACCTCAGAAACACCTGAGATAATGAGTCGACACATGAAGTCGGCCGCTGCTCTCCCACAGTCTCAACTTGTAGCAGCTTTTCCTCCACAGTTTCCTGAAAGAAGCCGCCACCGCCACCGCCATTCAGGTGTCAGGTTCACGTGAAGAAAAACTCCTGGAGTCAGACCTGAACCACGACAAAGAACAACTCAGGAGCTTTCTCTGGTTTTATGACACATGAACTTTACAGACTGAGACAACAAACAACTACTCTGTGTGTGTGTGTGTGTGTGTGTGTGTGTGTGTGTGTGTGTGTGTGTGTTATCGATCTTTGTAACAGTAATTAACTGATTGATGAGGGAATAAAGAGGAGCCTTTGCAGCTTAGAATGTAGACATAAATATACATTTACACACACACACACACACACACACACACACACACACACACACACACACACACACACAGTCAGGGTTACAGATTGACTGAGTGTCTGCTGTGTTTCTCACTAATTGCTTTCAGATAATACGTCATGTATAAGTGTATGGATGCTGCTGACCTTTGACCCCTGGATAGATGATCAGTCAGGGAGAAAACCTGCAGAGAGAGAGAGGGAGGAGGAGGAGGAGGAGGAGGAGGAGGAGGAGGAGAAGGAGTACTTCGGTGTTTCACTTCTTTAACTTAACTTTATATCAGTGAAATCTTTATCCATCACATTAAAGATGTTTTCATTTAAAAAGTTTTGACATTTTCCCTGAACAGAAGTTAAAATATCTGTTTTTTTGTAGAAAGTTATGGATTAAACTGAAGGAGAGAAGCAAACTACGACTCCCAAGATGCATTTCACTCATTGTGTGGGTGAATGACAAAAGGGGCTTTTCAACCATAGGAACTTGGGTCTTAATTTAGTTCTGGGGTCACTGATCTTTGAGTCTGAGCTCCAGGCTGGAGGTTTTAATATGTAGGAGTAAAAAGTTTATTATAGTGTAAAAACTTTTTATCCAAGTTCGAGAGTTTTTTAAAAATGTTTGTGTTATTAATGGCAATATTTGAGTTTTGCATAATTCCAGGTGTAATGGAAACACAGCTGTGTGATTGGTTAATTTTTTTATAAATAAGATTCTGTTAAATCAGCCTGATGGAGGATGATGTTTGTTTAATGATCCACAGTTTGTTCATTTTGATCTTTTTAATGTTAAGCTGCTCTGACCTTTGACCTCTGACTCAATGAAGCACGGATCATTTTCTATAAACTAATAAAAGACTGAAATGAAATCATAATACACTGTTTCTATAGGGACTTTAATAATGTGAAGTTCAAAGACAAGTGTGTGTGTGTGTGTGTGTGTGTGTGTGTGTGTGTGTGTGTGTGTGTGAGCTCAGTTTAATGGTTAAAGAGTCTTTATGGCGTTCTATGTGATGATGAGTAACCACATACCAGCGTACTAACTGCTGCGCTCTCCTGCTCAACAATTAACCCAATGACTGCCTCCTCTACACACACACACGCACACACACACACACACACACACACACACATACACACACACACACACACAAACACACTTACAGCCGCTTTCAGTTATAGGATAAAATATCACATTGGTGCAGCAGGATTTGGCAAAATTGTGTGACTTATTCTGAACAATAATGCAATTTGCATCTATAACCATAATAATAATAATAACAATAATAACAGTGGTCTTTATTATTAGTTATTAAGGAACATTAAAGGAACATTTAGAGACAGAAATTAAGTCTGAATTGCTTGTAATGAGTAAAAAAACAGTTATTTTCCTCTTCGTAAGTCAGACACTTTTTTTTTTTTTCATAATCTTCAATTAAAACATGTTTGTGGACATGTGAGTCTAATGTGGCTCATATTAAGTATAATAAGACAAGTTTTTACTAACAATAAGACAAAAATACTTGCGTAGATCCCAGTTTTTGCAGTGCTAATTGGATAGATTGTTGTATAACACGACTGAAAAATAGCACGACAATTAATCACATATATATTTATATAATACTCAGACATTAAACACATTTTTCGTCTTAATACACACACAAAAACAGGCCTCCATAGCTCGATAGTTTGACTCATGCCCTATTTGTTAACATGGAGGGGGCGGGGCTTATCATATATACTGCAGCCAATCAGCAGGGGGAGCTTTAAATGTTTTGTTTCACTTGGGGCAACTGTTGTACAGATTTCAGGTACTGTCTCTTTAAGACCGCCTGTCTCGTAAACCCACATTCCGCTGACTGTGAGGAATTCTAGAACTCTCGCTTTAGAACATCAAAGTTGTGATGTCATAAAATGTGAGTATAAACAAAACAATCATAACATTAGAGGTTTATAACGTCTAATAACACAGCGCAGGAATGATGTGTTAAAAAAAGGTGGAACAGCCACGCGGAGATTTTCTGTGACTCTATAAAAACGAGTCTTTTATAGATTTTGTGCCAGATGATCACTCTCTCCTCTGATTGGCTGTAAAAAGCTGCTTCATTAGCGAAGGCGGCAGCTGGATTTCTATCACCTCCACCAACGATGTTCAACACGCTCGTCACTCTGACCTTTACGGCCTCCTCCCATCTGTCTGCGCCTGTCCTCGCTCTCCCCGCGCCGTCTGATGAAGCAGAAATGGCTTTTAAAGGAAAACAGGCTCATCAGCGTTTATTAATGCGGCCGCAGCTCGCTCGCTCGCACGCCGTCCGCTCGCCGAGACATCCGTCATCAGCACGGGCTCGGCGAGGAGCGCTGCCAGACAGGATGCAGCGTCCACACATCGATCTGTGATTATATGAGGAGTTTTATGGAGGAGGAGCAGGCTCTGAGGGCTGTAATATGATAAGCTTAAAGAGGGGTATTCTGCTTTAAAGAGGGGGTGTTTTCCTTTAAAGAGGGGGTATTCTCTTTTAAAGAAGGGGTATTCTGCTATAAAGAGGGGGTATTCTGCTTTAAAGAGAGGGTGTTCTGCTTTAAAGAGGGGGTGTTCTCCCTTAGAGAGGGGGTATTCTCCTTTAAATCGGGGGTATTCTCCTTTAAAGAGGGGGTGTTTTCCTTTAAAGAGGGGGTGTTTTCCTTTGAGAGGGGGTATTCTCCCATAAAGAGGGGGTATTCTCCTTTAAAGAGGGCTTATTCTTCCTTAAAGAGGGGGTGTTTTCCTTTTAAGAGGGGTGTTCTCCCTTAAAGAGGGGGTATTATCCTTTAAAGAGGGGTTATTCTTCCTTAAAGTGGGGGTATTCTCCCTCAAAGAGAGCGTATTCTGCTTCAAAGAGGGAGTATTCTGCCTTAAAGAGGAGGTATTCTCCTTTAAAGAGGGGTTATTCTTCCTTAAAGAGGGGGTGTTTTCCTTTTAAGAGGGGTGTTCTCCCTTAAAGAGGGAGTATTCTCCTTTAAAGAGGGGTTATTCTTCCTTAAAGTGGGGGTATTCTCCCTCAAAGAGAGCGTATTCTGCTTCAAAGAGGGAGTATTCTGCCTTAAAGAGGAGGTATTCTCCTTTAAAGAGGGGTTATTCTTCCTTAAAGAGGGGGTGTTTTCCTTTTAAGAGGGGGTGTTCTCCCTTAAAGAGGGGGTATTCTGCTCTGTTGATGTGAAGTAACAAACTCAAATCTCTGAATCAAACTGATCAAAACACTACATTAAAAAAGCACCAGATCATCAACAGACTTCCAATCAGAATGAAGATGGTTTTTAGAGCGGGGAGCCTTAAAGAGACAGCAGCTAAAATGAGAAAGTGTTTTAAAATCATCAGTGAGAGTCAGAGTCAAAAGAAATGGAGAAAAGTTTGAGCTGAAATCAGGAGAAGTCCAGTCTGCTGTTCTCTGCAGACTGGTTTAACTGGTTATTAATTATAACTGTGAGATGGCTACATCAAACCTGTGTGTGTGTGTGTGTGTGTGTGTGTGAATGTGTGTGTGTGTGTGTGAATGTGTGTGTGTGTGTGTGTGTGTGTGGCTCGTTGCCAGCATCACATTAGCTCTGAGGTGTGTTTGTTTGTACATGACTGAGTGTGTTAATGGCTTTGAGCCAGTGCAGAGGTATTGTGTCAGGTGAATGTGTGTGTGCATATGTGTGTGTGTGTGTGTGTGTGTGTGTGTGTGTGTGTGTGTGTGTTCTGTTGGTGGACTTACATTCCAAACACGCTTAGAACACGCGACCGCCGTTATTTGATCCACAGGGGAAAAATACACACCTGCCAATCAGGAGTTCACAACCCTGATTATAGAAACGTTTTCATTGTTGAGATTCATTTTCAATGTTTTTAAAGGACACACACACACACACACACACACACACACACACACACACACACACACACACACAAGTTTAATGTGCAGGACAGTAAACTGTTATTGATTCATGTTGTTTCATCCACACACTGAAAGTACTTTAATGAACTCTGCCATTTTCCTATTGATCTACACACACACACACACACACACACACACACACACACACAGCAGCAGCAGGAAATGTGCACAGAAATGATGAATCCTTTGAGCAGAGCTTTAATAATTACACCTTTAAAGAACCTGCTGTGTGTTTTGCAGAGTCAGCGTTATGAGCCAGGTGTGTTTATGTGTGTGTGTGAGTGTGTGTGTGTGTGTGTGTGTGTCCGAGGATGTCGTTGGTCTTTGTTTTGAAGTTTTAGTTCACAGTTTCTTTGTCTGTTGTGGAGTTTTGTGGTGAATCATTGATCAGACACGTCGTCTAAGAGATAAATTCGGCCCTTGCAGATTTTCCTGAAAAGTGTGTGTGTGTGTGTGTGTGTGTGTGTGTGTGTGTGTGTGTGTGTGTGTGTGTGTGTGTGTGTTAGGAGCAGGGCCTGGATTAGTTTCATGTTTCAGCTCCAGGAACTTGATCCAGCAGAGGAAACTCTGTGGTTTCACTGGTTTCTGCTGAAGATAATTAAACGTTTACAGGAAACTGTTCCAGCGTCTCAACCACTTCAAAGATCAGGATCAGTGAAATAAAGTTTAAAACAAAACTCTGACACCAAACTCAAAACTTATCAGACTTTTTCTTTTTCTCTGTATCTGAACTCACATTGATATTTCTTTCTTAAGTCTCTGTTTTCTGACTTTGATCTCTGAGTCAAAAAGTTCAGGTTAATGAATAAAAGTTGTTTGAATTCTGACTTTTTTCTTTCCAAGTTTCATTTTTCTCACAATTACAACTTATAATCTTCAAACTCTGACTTTTTGACTCAGAATTTCAGCTTTAAATCGTTGAATGTTTGGTCTCAAACTTCTGATGCTTTTACTTAAAAATCCTGAGTTTTAAGTCTTGGGTTTTTAACTTCTTTCTAAACCTTGTGATATTAAACTCAGATGAAAATGATTAAGTCTTTAAATCGTTTGATCTGAGATTGTTAAATCTGAAAAGTCAGACGTTTTTCTTTAAATTCCCATGGAAAAGTGTCCTGACATCATCCTAGAAATTTTACTTTGAAGCTAAAATAATAAAAAGAAGTATCTTTTGATAGATGAGTTCAGAGGCCCTATTTTTGCCATTCAAAGAATAAAATTAAAAAAACTCACTTCATTAAGTTTTTTCTTTTTTTGTGTGTGTAAAAGTATAGAGGCGAAATTTTTAGATACAGAGTCAAAATTTTGACTTTTTCCCTAAAAACTGTGACTTAAAATGGGCCAAATAACCAACAGTCAATTTTTTTTTGCTTTTTGTTTTTTTAATAGTGGCACAAATGGGCTTCCATACTTCTGTTACAGCAGGACGAAGGAAACTTGTGATGTTTCAGTGAATCATTTATTTTTGTTGTGTAAAGTCAGAGCTGAGCTGAAAATGAGTAAAAATCATAAGACAGATAAAAAAGGTGAAGTGTGTGTGTGTGTGTGTGTGTGTGTGTGTGTGTGTGTGTGTGATCTTACTTCAGTTGTCAAACGCTGACACCTGCTGACTCAGACGCTCACAGCTGCTGTTTCTTGAGTCTCGTCCTCTTCACTCTCTGAGTTTCTCAGTTTCATCCTAAAATCATCAACTTTATATTTTTTTGTTTTGTTTTTTGAGTAAAAACTTTATTTATAAAACTTCCAGAGCACAGCAGACATCATGCATTCAGTCCATCAATTCAAAACAAAGAATGAAGATTTACTTCAGTTTGTTTACTTCTCTATAAACAGATACTGAAGAAAGAGAGGGTGAATAATTAGCTACAGTGGCCCTCAAGGACAAAAAGCTTCTGTTGTACATACCTCAAAAAGAATAAGTTTGTCTAATTCTCAGTCATGATGGTCAGAAATATCAAAATAAGGCATCTCATGTGAATTTTAACAGACATGAATGTATGAGAACAAGGACGCTGATAGATATTTAAATAATGAAACCTCAATTTGAAACTTAAAGAGGGGGTATACAGCTTTTTTTTTCCAGTTTTTATTCTGTCCCTCTCTTGCCCCTGTATTTTTCTCCAACTGGTATTATAGTAATTATTATTTCAGCCTCTGTGTGAAAATCTTTAAGTACGGGTCAGCTGATGACCCCCTCTTTAAGTTTCGATTCGATGAGTTCCCTGAAAGCAGCAGAATGTGGAGTCCAGGTAAAATGATGCATCAAAGGCAAAGCTGGGTTTGATTTAAAGGGCGGGGTTGTGTTGATACCTGTTGATAACAAGCCCCTCCCCTTTTCCTGATGATGTCATAGCTCCGCTGAAGTCCCTGAGCCAATCACCTGCTGCTGTTTGTGTTTTATTTCCAGTTGTGGGTCAGATTCTGGTTCAGGTTCAGGGTCAGGATCTTGGTTGGGGGCTGGGTCAGAGTCCTGGGTGGAGTCTGGAAGGGGGGCGGGCTCAGACCTGGTCTCAGTCCTGTCATGTGACTCCTGCTGCCCCCCTGTTTCTGCCACTGGCTCCGCCCCCCTGTCCCCCACCTGTACGGTGAACCCGGCGCACCCCGAGCACCTCCTGCTGTGCTGCGACGCCTCCTCCCTGTACGTGCTCCACCTCCTCGCCCGGCCCCTCCCTCTGGGCGGAGCCTGTCTGCCCCGGACGCTCTGATTGGCCGACGCTCTCCTGCTCCTGCGGCTCTGATTGGCCTCCTGGTTCTGGATCCTCTGCACCCTCTGCAGCGCCATGGCGGCGAGGTCGGAGTGCGAGGACGTGCTGTCGATCAGCCTCCGCCCCAGAGCGAGAGGGCGCACGGGCAGCGCCAGCCTCAGCCTCAGCCAGAAACGCGAGCGCGGCGCTTCGGATCGAGTCCCTCGCCACGTGACGGAGGTGCTGGCGGCCTGGCGGAGCTGAGCGACCTCCACGCAGGGCAGCTTACTGACGGAGCGGTAAACCACGGTGACGATGGAGGCCTGGGCGCCGTGTTGGAGGTAGAGACCCAGACGACACTCCAGCAGACTGAAGCTCTTCTCTAACAGGAAGTCAGGGCTGAGGACTAAGAGGAGGCGGCGGCTCCGCTGCATGGCGAGCAGGATGGCGTCTGATAGGTCTGTCAGACGACAACACGAGAGAATACACACAAGGTTGTTCAACAAACAGGAAATGGGTGTAAACTCCAAAAATAAACAGCACTAGAATGACCTAATGCAGAGATTCCAAACCTGTGGGTCGCTGCCCCCTGGTGGGCCGCCACGGTACTGCAGGTGGATCGCCAAAACATTTCCAAAGCATTTTAGTTTACATAGATTTATGTTGTTAAAATTGTTAAATGTTAAAATCAAGTTAAGTGTAAAAGGATGCTAATATGTTTAAATATATTTATGTACAAAAAAGGCAGCGACTGTTTTAAAAACTGAACCTTTAAGAGTTATTAAAGACCGAGAACACTAAACTTTTCACCACAGAGTCAACAGGCAGAGGAGGAAACAGTTTAACGCCTGTTTTAGACTTAAGCTTGTGTTTTAGCGTTTTGTAATGAGCTTTTTGGCGCTGATAATTAAATTCTAAGTTGTTGATTATGATGGAGTGTGTATCTCGATCTAAGACTTTTTCAGTGTTAAAGAATTAAAGGAGTTTAATTGTTAAGTAGCTTCAAAAGAGTTTCAGTGCAATTAAAACTCAACTTCTGATTACGCTTTCCAGATAATTAAAATTCAGTTAATTGTGGCGTTTTTTCAGCTCGTACTTCTCCTTTATTTCGATGATTTCATGTTGTGAGTGATGATGTTTGATATCTGAGACCAAAACTTAACTCGTCATCCTGCAGATATTTTTATACCTGTGTGAAAATGACAGACATAAAAATGAGAAACATGTTGCTGAAAAAAAAAAAGATTAATGAATGATGATTCATTTATTCATAGACAAATATAAAATACTGTTAACTGATGAAATATCAAAGTAAAAACATGTCAAAGTGCGTCTCACCTCACAGAAATACTCCTCCATACCATCACTTGGTTTACTTTTATAAAAAATAAAGCTCATTTCATTTGACTGAAAATGAAAACATCAATATACAAACAGGTTTATATAGAAAAACATTCTTTCTGGTATAGAAATAAAAATGAAAAAACTGTCTTTGTTGTTCAAAATTTTGAGATACATCAAAATTTCGACCTTTTTTGACTTAACACAGGTCCTAAAATTCTAAACAAAGCCAAGTTTTCATTTTCATTTTCATCACTAAGGGAAATAGACTTCGTTATGTTAACTCACATATGTATTAATGATGTTGTAAGTTCACATCAAACTTAAATAAGAGCTTAGTTGTTTGGCTCTAAGTCGGGTCAGTAAATTGAAAAAGTTACATTTATCCTGCTTTTCTCCCTCTATTCAGACGACATGAAATCTTATTCCTCTAAATGTTGAAAAATCAATTTTCAAACATTTCAGTCAACACTTGTTGAAATCTCGGCGCTCAGTAAATAATCTAAACTCTGTAAATATAAATAAACAAACACCTGTAATTTAAAGTTAAATACTATGAGATAAACTCCTCATTTTCTCAAAATACTGCAGATAAACTCCTGAGAGTGAACATTAAACTCTGTTAACACTGATTTACACACGAACAGGTGATAAATTAAACTGATATGAAATGAAAAATGAAGAATATGGACGAAGAAGTTTCTGAAACGTCTTTAGGAAGCTGCAGCTTTTTTTCCTGAGGTGATAAAGTTCAGACTCGATCGTCCTGAAATGATTTGGTCTCGTTTTTCTTTCCTCCAGTTTTTTCTCCATGTCGGTGTTTTCTGCTCATGCAAACGTGTCCCTGTGCTCGCCGTGCGTCAGCTCGCCGTGCGTCAGCTCGCCGTGCGTCAGCTCGCCGTGCATCACCCGGCGTAGTTGAGGACCTTCTGCGGCTCTTTGACCGTGTTGCTGATGAGTCCGGACTGAGAGTTGGTGCTGTTCTGACTCAGCAGCCTCATCAGCGCCCCCTGTTTCCCCTCCCCCTCCTCGCCGCCATCACTGACCCTCCTGACGGGCAACTCCACCCTCAGCCTCTTCCAGAAACGCGAGGACAGCTCCTTGGACTTGTCCCCCTGCCATCGCACCAGCGACAGCGCCACCCGCGCCCTCCTCAGCTCCCTGACCCACACCTGCCTCTGCACCGGTCTGTACTGGACCAGGATCACGCGCAGGTGCCCCCCCCTCGCCATGCCGTCGATGCCCGCCTTCAGCTCCAGCAGAGCCTGGGAGCCCTGGGAGGCGTAACCCGGGCTGACGACCACCAGGACGCGGCGACTACGAGCCACGAAGCTCAGAGTCTCATCGGTGATGGCTGCGGAGAGAGAGGGATGAAGGATGGATGAAGGATGGATGGATGATGGTGTCTGTGGTTTGAGTGGGTGAAAAGTTTAGACTGAGTAAAAGGAAACTAAAGTTAGAGCGAAAGTTAAAGCCAGTTTTAAAACCTGAGATTATCCTTCTGACTTTTAAACACAGTTTAGAAAATCTAACCTGATCAAAAAACCTGATTCTGCTCGATTAAAAGTTTCTGGGATCAAAGTGGAATCATCAGCGTATAAAGATACAACAAAACTAAACCAACACGTACATAAAGAGGGTGATTTCTGGATGTATGAAGTAGATTTAAACACTTAGAGTAAAGGCCTTTACACACTGAGTCTGTAATTTTCTGAAGTGATTTTTCGGATCCATGATACAAAAAAAACGTCACACACAGGCACCTTACACACTGAATACGATGCGTTTGTTTTCCTATTTATTGAGGTTAGGTTATTGATGATTTTTGGAGACAGATCACATATCATCTAGAACAGTGATTCCCAACCTGTGGGTCGTGGCCCCCTGTTGGGCCGTGACGATACTGCAAGTGGGTCGCCAAATCATTTCCAAAGTAGTTTGATTTTTTATGAAGGTAGGGATGTAAGTGCATAAAAATGAAAACAAATATGAAAAATAAGCATAGAAACAAGCAAATTAACCTTTGGAGATACCAAATAGTTTCTGCATGTTTTTTTGCTTCTGGCTAATTTTTCTCTACAAACTAAAGTCCTGTTTCTCTATGAGTTCAGACAAAACACAGAGGAATTTTGAAGTGTGAATACACAGCTTATATTTATCATTTAAGGTTTGAAAAAGGGCAGAAAAAAATGTAGAATATTTCTTTTTTTTAACATAATTTATCAAATGGTTTGTCTGCAAATTTTAAAAGAGGACATGAGAATCAGGAAGATGTTGGTGAACTTATCATGTATTTTCTGAATGATTCATCCACTCCCTACATATCTATCTCAGACAGTGATGTATAAATACAATATCCACCTTTAAACAGCTGCACAGGTGCAGTTATTCTGGTGTTAGTGTCTGTGATGGTGAAGTTTACCTTCATTAAAGTTAATGGTCTTTTTTTCACCGTTAGTACAAATGGTCTGTTTTCATCACTAATGGCTGGACGTGCGTACAGGCCCTGGATTCGATGTGTGTATTAGTTGTGTGTATATGATGTGTGTGTATTCAGTGTGTGTGTTTTGTGCAGCGGTAGCGGCGAACACTCACTTCCTCCCGGCAGACTGTCGCGGTCGAAGATGCAGACGGAGTAACCCAGCTCGTTCTCCAGGACGGTGCGAAGAGTGGACAGAACGAACTGCTCCTCCTCGCTGTTCCTCGCGTACGAGATGTACACGTCGTACTCTTTATCATCTGCAAACACACACACACACACTTTTAAAAGCAGGAATCTACATCTCTGTTTGTCTTTATCTGCACAGGAAACTCGTTCGACCTTCTGTCGCACGTGAAAACTCCCCACAGCTGATCTGATCAACAGTTGTGAAACCAAACAACCACAAACATCCTGTAGGTTTCATGTAACTTAAAATCTGTGACAGAAATCTTTAAGCTTTAATGATTAAACTTGGAAAGTCCCAAAAGCTGTAAATGACGTTTTAGTTTGTGTCAACAGGAAAATCTGCTCACCGATGTAAAACTTCACTCGTTACAAAACGCTTTATACCTGGGCTGTTTTGGCGCCCCCATCACACAAGCACTTTTTAAATTACCGTAACTCTTCAACTATTTGTGCAACCAGAAAATCCTCACAGCCCTTTAAAGTGGAAAAGAAAAGCTTTACAGTGATACCTGTGAATCCACGGTAACTAATTCAAGATTAAACACTTTAATGCCATGACAACGCCGATGATTGGACTCAGTTTCAGTCGACGTCACGCACTGAAAAACACTCACTCACACACTCACAAAATAAAGATAATTCAAGCAATTAAATAAAATCAGTCAGACAATAAGATGTGATAAATAAATCAAGAGTAAATAAATAAATGCAAAAATGTAACAAGTCAAAAACAAATCTGCCAAAGGGATAAGATAAAAGTTTCTAATGTCTTATTTCAAGAAACTTTACCACAAATTCGTCTTATCCCCTTGGCAGATTTTTTTGACTTGTTACAAGCAATTTAGACCTCTTTTCAGTCTTTAAAAAACTTTAAATAAGACATTTTTATGACCTGGTCTGATGTATGTGGCTCAAATCAAGAAAAATAAGATAAATTTTACTAAAAATTTGACGTAATGACTTGCTTAGATTTCAGTTTTTGCAGTGTGGTCAGTTTGTTGCACAAAAAGTTCCAAAACTGTGAAAAAAGCAGGTAAAAGTGGTTAAAATGTGTAAAAATCAGTCCCAGTTGTAGTGGTAGTGGGTTGTAATGTAACTGTTCATGTTCTACAATGATTTTGTTTAAAAACAGAGAAATAATAGCACAAAAAAAAAAACACAATTGCATTATGGGAAATAATAACCGTGATTAGATTATTTCTGTAAATCCTTCAGCCTTAGTTGTGACCCGTTGGCCGTTTGTTCCTCCACTGCGGATGTTTGATCGATTCAAAAACTATTTTGTCCAGATTAGTCCTTTGACTTTAAAAACAGCAGAATCCCCCTTTAAAAAATAAAGAGCGTGGAGTTAAATTTTATCGGCCTCTTTTAAAGTTTCTCTGGCGTGCAGAGTTTGGAGCAGCGATGCGGCGGCGTCTCTCAGAGTTAAAAGCTTCGTCGTAAAACATCAGCGTTGAAGCGTTTCCGCTGCCAGGATCTCGCCGCTCGTCCTCTCGCTCCATCACGCCGTCGCTCTGATTTCTGGATTTGATGGACTAAACCTGGCAGCTCGAATGAGGAAGTTCCTTTTTTTTCTTCTCCTCTTCTCATAAAGAGTTTAATAATCTAAATGCTCCGATCGCAGCCAGACACAAAACGCCGTCGTTAAACGGAGAAATTTAGCACCAGGATGTTAAAGTGATGGAGGTGAGACGGCAGATTTTCAGTTACCTGGCAGACGAGAGCGAACTTTACGACTTATTCTGCGGAGAGTCGGTCTAAACCTGATCACACCTTCAGCCCAGGCAGGAACACGTCAGAGTGAAACGCCAACATTATCACAGCGAAGAGGAGACTCTTCACCTGCGCTCTCACCTGTGTGTCTCTCATCGGTGCCGAACCAGGAGCGATAGAGCAGCAGCAGCTCCAGCCAGAAAACCTGATAGACCACGAAGAGGAGCAGCATCAGGACCAGGGTCACGCCAAGACCACAACCCAGCTCCACGGTCGGCAGCGACACTGGAAAACACATACAAACACACACACGTTTACATCCAAACAGCCTGACTCTAACACACAAAAACACACACGTGTGAAAGTGAGACCTGCTCTGGACACTCACCTGTTTTCATCATAACATCAACACCTTCAGTTTCTCAACACGTGTTAAAACATCATCTGACCAAAGGTTCAGCCTCTGGGAGATTTAACTCCTTTCAGTCCACTTGTCTGTTTGTAATGAGTCTCAGTTTCACTGTAAATAACAATTCACTGAGAGAAACGCCAATTTAACTGTTTCAGATGAGTAAGCTTCAGGTTAATCAACCTTGAATGTCTCAAAAACCATAAAAAGTTGGTTATACAGAAGTATACCACATTCATCTGTTTGTAGTGAGTCTCAGTTTCACTGTAAATAACAATTCACTGAGAGAAACGCCAATTTAACTGTTTTAGATGAGTTAGCTTCAGGTTAGTCAACCTTAAATGACTCAGTTTTACTTTAAAAATTGGGTAACACAGAAGAACCTGCATTCATCTGTTTGTTGTGTGTCCAAGTTTCACTGTAAACACACTTTACACACAGACGTTACACTGGCTAACTTCAGGATTACAAGATTGGAAAGTCTCAGTTTATTTGTCACTAACCAATTACTCAAAATTGAAGGCATTTAAACCTGATGAGTCTCAGTTTCACTGTTCACAATAATTTGCAAAGAAGAGCAGCAATAAATCTGTTTGAGATGAGTCTCAGTTTCATTGTTAAAAGTTAGTTCTACGAGTGACTTTAAGCTGGCTTACTTCAGGATTTTGAAATTGTCAAGTCTCAGTTTCACCCTCAATAAAAATTTACCAAGAGAAATGCCAATTTATATATTTTAGATGAGTTAGCCTCAGGCTTCAGGTTAATCAACCTTGAATGTCTCAGTTTTACTGTAAAAATCGGTAACCCAGAAGAACCTGCATTCATCTGTCTGTTGTGAGTCCCAGTTTCACTGTAATCAAACTTTACCCAGAGTCGTCAAACTGGCTAACTTGAGGATTACGATACTGGAAGGTCTTAGTTTGGTTGTTATTTTTCAGTTACTCAAAATGAAAGGCATTTAAACTTGATGAGTCCCAGTTTCACAGTTTTCAGTATTTTGCCAAGAAGAGCAGCAATACATCTGTTTGAGATGAGTCTCAGTTTCGTTGTAAAAAGTTCGTTCTATGAGTGATTTGAAGCTGCCTAGCTATAGGATTTCAAAACTGCAAAGTCTTAGTTTCACTGTAACTGTAAGTTCCACAGAGGCTTCAGTTTGTCTTTGTTCCAGATTAAGAACCTGAAGAGTCTCAGTTTTACTGTAAAATATGACTTTAAAAAAAGGGTTTACATTTATGGAGTGGTTCAGTCTCAGTTTTACTGTAAATATTAAGTCATAGATAAGCTCAATGATCATGAACCCAGTCAGTCCCAGTTTCGCTGTAAATAACTTTCACAAAAGCTTAATAACAGCTTTAAGTCTCAGTTAATCTGACAGTGATTAGTTACACAACTTAACGCTTATAAAAGTGAAACATTTCAAAATATAATCATGGATTCACTTCCAGTTTTCTGCTTTTGCCATTTATTTATGGGATTAAACTAAATGCGTCATTAATAATTATACTTGATTTTAATAGTGAGTCTGATGAACTCATTACCAAAGGACTTTAAAAGATATAAATGTTAAAAAAGAGCCAGAGTGAACCAACTGTAACTGCTTCTTTACAGACTTCAAATCAGACAAACGTTGTGTTCATCATCAAACACTGAACATATTCAAACCAAGATGGAAAAAAAGAATGAGGAAAGGTTTGGAAAAATAACTGTTGATAAAACAGGAAGAAGAAATCAACAGAAACAAAATCAAACCAACAAAACCTCTGAAAGCATCATCATCTATGTCCATTGTTCCACATTCACTGAGACTTTCAGAGGTAAAATCTTCAGTGGTTGGTTCCTCGATGTGTAAATGTATGGAAACAGTTTCTCAGTGAAAGTGTGTGTGAAGGTGTGTATGTGTGTGTTAGTATCAAGATCAGTGAACGACAGCTGTCCTCTGTCCCAGTCCAGATTCACTCTGATCCACTGGAGACGATTCTGCACTGACAGAACAGAGTCAGGATGGGATGAGGAGAGCGCTTTGTATTTACCATCAAAGAACCTTATTCTCCAAAATCCAGACCGTTTGAATCCGTCTTTCTGAACAGACCCTGATATCAAACCCAGTCTCCAGCTCTGATTGTCTCCAACCTCGATGTCCCAGCTGTGAGTCCCTGAGTTAAAACTCTCAGAGCCCAGGACAGAGCTGTGGCCCATCCTCTCTAGATTTTCTGGAACTTTCTGTCTCTCTCCTCGTTTCACTGAGGTCAGATCCTCAGACAGGACGAGTTTTGATCCAACAGTGTTTGGGTCCAGGATCACAGGACTGTAGGAGACCATGTTCTTCATCATGTTCCAGATGTTGAAGCTCAGGTTGCCCAGGTGTTTGTCCTGCTCTATCAGAGCTCCTGAGGGCAGCTGTGGATCCTCCAGCAGGGGGCGCTGCTGGACTCTTTCCACTGCAGCCTTGTAGTTTTTCAGGAATGAGACGTCTCCAGCTCTCAGCTGCTCCTCTGTGTCTCTGACTGTGTCTGAAAGAGCTGCTATCTCTCTGCTCAGAGCCTCCATCTGCTCCTTCATCCTCTGACTCTTCTGCTCCTCTTCCTCCCTCAGTGCAGACAGCCTGGCCTCCTCTTCCTCTTCTAGAAACTCATGAAGCTTCTTAAACTCATCCTTAATCTGCCTCTCTGTGTGTCGGGCCTGGACCTCAATGTGTTCTGCAGTTTCAGCAAACTTCACTTTAACTCCTTCACAAACCTTTAACTTGCTCTTTAAAGGCTCCAGAGTTTCCAGAAGCTTCTTCTTGAGGTTTCCAGCAGCTTCATCGATGGGTCTGACTCTGTGCTCGCTGTGTTTCTCTGAATCTCTGCAGATGAGACAAACTGGCTGCTGATGGTCCAGACAGAAGAGTTTGAGTTTCTCCGAGTGCAGACTGCAGAGATCCTCTGAAGGTCTCTGACCTCTCTCCTGGAGGAAACTCTCACACAGGTTCCTTAAAGCCAGGTTAACAGGTGGTATCTCCTTTGAACTCTTCCTCTTACAAACTGGACACTCCCTGTCCTCCTTCCCCCTCCACCAGCTCTGCAGACAGTCTTTACAGAAGCTGTGGCAGCAGGACAGGAGGACCGGATCTTTATAGACCTCATGGCAGACCGGACAGCTCAGATCTTCCTCCAGTCTGGACGCCATTCTGTCTGAGAGTGAAGCTGAAGACGCAGCTTTAGGAAGTTTCTCCCTGAGACATGAAAGTTTGTAAAAGTTTGTAAAAGTCTGATGGTAAAGTTCCCAGAGTTGTCCTCCTATAGCGTCTGTTTCTCGGCTCAGTTATGAGAAATAAAAATCTGTTTCCTGGTTTGTCTCAGGTGAGTCAGGTGAGGGGGCGGTGTTTACTGTCAGCAGAAACAAATCTGACTGGCTCCCAGTTTTCTTCCTGCATTACAACCACAAACCTGTCTTGACTTGTGGATTAAATTCCTCTTTGTGATGTGATTTTTGGCTTTGTCAGGTTTGGACTTGAGAGAAGAAGAAAACTACTTAGCACAGCGGCTAACTGCAAAAATCCTTCATGTAGTGACAGAAGCATTAAATTTACTCTCCAAGGAACACTGTTTGTAGAAAAAATGCAAGTCTCTTGAGAATTTAATATTACCACCATTTCTGCCGACTATACATTACCATAAAAGTTCACATTATGTTGTAAATATACAATAGGCAAAAACACTCCTCTGGAATACAGCAATTGTCTCTTGAAGTGTTGGTTTGACATAGCTGAGCTTATTCAAGTTTTAAAACAAAGGAATAAAAAATGTACATATTCATAAAAAGAATATAAAAAAACCCCGAAGCCAGTACAGATTTAAAGAATTATACAACAAAAGTAAACTGATGATAATAAAATACTTCTATATAAAAATATGAAAAAAATCACACATATGTTTCAAAAGAGGTCTAGGGAATAAATAACATGTACTTATTCTCCAGGAAAAAATTTCAGATTAAATGGGTTAAAGAAGTAAAAAGAATACCCTTAGCCTTAACTTGACAGTGACACTTTAATGCACACATGTAGAGCTGTGTGTGACGTCAGTGCTTCCACTGAAAATGCCAACTTGTTGTTTACATGGCAACGGTGGAAACAGTGTTTCAGTAGAATTCCACTCTGGAGGCTGTTTTTAAAAGTTTGCGTTTTAGGTCGGCTGAAACGCCATTTCCACCACCGGATGCTGAAATACAACAATGTTTTTGCGTTTCACCCTAAAACCGCTGTCATGGAAACGGGGCCTTAGCTTCCACGGAGGACAAAGTTTATCAAAAGAATTTAAAATCCGTATGAGAATGGTAATTATTTCATTTTGTTAATTATTACTCATTTATGTATTTCATTAGTTTCCCACAGGAGAGAGTAGGTAAAGATATCCTGATTCATACTTCATACCAGTAGGTGGCGGTAATGCACCTAATCACTGTTTGTCAACCGCCAAAAACAAAAATAAAGAAGAAGAAGTGGCCCTGCCTGGACCAGACATGATGGCGCAATCAACTCAAGAAAAAGGAGGACAAGCTGAGTAAGAAATGAAGAGCGCGGTCATTAAAAACATAAAATGATTTCACACCAAACTCCGACCTCACAACCTCCGGAGGAATCTAAACAACTTCCACACCTGTGAGCTGTTAACTCGCCAAAAGATTCAGCTCCTTCTACGTTTTTACCCTAAAATGCCTCAGAGTCGTGAACAGACGGTGGAGGAAACGGTGAAAGAAGAGCACTCAGGTCTGTTTCTGATTGGTTCGTACCTTCCTCCTCCAGGTGAGCGCGCCGCGTCCTGTTGCCTCTGGCGTTTCTCAGCGAACAGTTAAACTCTCGGCTCAGGTCTTCAAACTGGAAATCTTTGATCACCAACATGCTCTCCTCTGTCCGGTCCCCGAGGTCGTAATCCACCTGTCTGTAAACAAACACACATCACACACTTTAGGCCCGACAGCGCCCCCCAGCTGCAGCTTCACCTCTAAAAACAGCTGCATAGAAAAAGAAGCGGCGTCTCTCTCACCTGTTGACCAGAGAGAATCTGTGATGGTCGCTGAGCTTGTCCAGCATCTTCCCGTCCACGGTCCACCAGATGTCCCATCCAGACTCCAGGTAAGGGAACAGACCTCTGCACACCAGCTGCACCTCAGTGTCTGAAAGGAACAACATCAGTTTTTTTTTTGGTCATTTATGCACTTGTTGCAGTTTTCTTGGATGCCCTGGACATGCTCAGTCATCCATCCCTGGCCTCTGAGTCTGACAGAGAAAAACAACAGTGAAATATCCGCAAGTTTTATGCCTTTTTGTCTTTTTGTTTGTCTTTTTCCACTTTGTAATTGATTATAGTCACAATTTATTCATTCATACACCTGTGGCAGTTTTCTTGGATACCCTGGACATGCTCAGTCATCCATCCCTGACCTATGAGTCTGACAAGGACAAACAACGGTGTAATATCTGCAAGTTTAATGCCTCTTTTATGTCTTCTTGCTCCTTTTTCTCCACTATTTCTTGATTATATTCTTATTTTAGTCATTTACATGCTTGTTGCATTTTCTTTGGACGCCCTGGACGTGCTCAGTCATCCATCCCTGGC
Organism: Thalassoma bifasciatum; assembly: GCA_008086565.1. Taxonomy (NCBI): domain Eukaryota; kingdom Metazoa; phylum Chordata; class Actinopteri; order Labriformes; family Labridae; genus Thalassoma; species Thalassoma bifasciatum. The sequence goes on from RPOG01001523.1 coordinate 47,906, forward strand.
CTCTGAGTCTGACAGAGACAATCAACAGTGACACATCTGCAATTTTTAACACCTCTCTAAGTCTACTTGTGTCTTTATTCTCACTTTGTCCTTATTTATATTTTATTTTAGTCATTCATATGCTTGTTGCAGTTTTCTTGGACACCTTGGACATGCTAAGTCATCCATCCCTGGCCTCTGAGTCTGACAGAGACAAACAACAGTGAAATATCTGCAAGTTTAATGCCTCTTTTTTGTATTATCGCTCATTTATCTCCACTTTTTCTTGGTTATATTCTTATTTTAGTCATTTACACGCTTGTTGCAGTTTTTTTGGACACCCTGGACGTGCTCAGTCATCTATCCCTGATCACTTTGAGCTAGTTCTTGAACTATTTACTTGATAAGCTCATCTTTATGTGCAGCACTGTGACACCTGTGACCAGAAGTGGTAGAGATTTTTAAAAAAAAATCAGGATAAAGACTTCATTTCCCATGAGCACTTTCACCCAATGTCAAAAAAGGCGACTATAGGCTTTGTGCACGGTGCATTTCAGCTTTCTTGAGTGTGCAGTTGGACTTTTCTGGTTATGAAGAGACGACAGAAGAATTTAAGACAAGATAGCTTTATTTTGCTTTATTGTATATTTATACTCTGTTTTATTTCAAAACCTCACTTAGCATCGTGTTGACAAATAACACAGGAAATCCCATCGATACACAGTGGAGGTAGCAAAGTTCCTGGACCTCTGGGAGGTGTTACCCCCCAAGTAGAACAGTTTTCAGGGGTAGATTTATTGCCAGAACTGAATTTCTGTTCTCATTCCTGTGGTGGAAACAGCTGATACAGGTCAGTGCAGGATGCAAAGGGATTTTTGGTCAACGTGCCATAAGGAAACTGAGGAATAGCCATGTCCATTTAACACATATAACACTAATTTTCTTGTCTTATATCACGGATAATTTGGCTCGTTCATGCGTTTGTGGGTTTAATGTTGAGTTTTAGCTGACGTGTGAATTCTTCATATCCATGTAATTACAGCTTCAGCCTGTGTTCCCTTTAAATACCTCAGTTAATCAGCAGTAACAGAGCCTGTACATGTGTCAGTGTGTGTGTGTCAGTGTGTGTGTGTGTGATCATGCTGTAACGTCTCGTCCTGTTTTACCAACGCTCTCCCTCAGCCTTCACTAATCCTGTCCGGACCATTAACTCCCTGAATGTTGAACCTCGTCCGAGCCGCTCGCAGGAAAAACCAATTTAAAGAAGTTGTTGGCAGAAGATGAGCAGCCTCTCCATCACTGACGGAGCAGCTGCAGGTGGAGGAGGAGGAGGAGGAGAGTCATAAAAACACAGAGAGAGGGCGGTTTTTCTGCTGCAGGATCCGTCTGGATACACTGATGAAACTGTACGAACACAAATCAAACACTGGAAACATCCGCTCACTGTCTCCTTCTGTCCTCAACCAGGATCTATTTTTTTACCGTCTCTATCAAATAAAGCTTCAAGTGTTTTCAACATGACCACCTCAGGTCAGTTCACCACCTGGACTCTTCTACTACAGAGCCATACTGTTGTAATGCTGCAGGATGTGGATCCAAACAGCTTTTCATGTTTCTATAGGACAGAGGATTCATCAGCATCTGCTCAGTCATTCATAGCTAAAAAAATCATGATTACCTTTAATGTCAAAATGAAACAATGTTAACCAAACCATTTATCGCATAACTTTACAAAAATATCGTAGTTTTCATCTTGTAACTTTACAACTTTGTCTCAATTATAATCTCCAATAATCTGACTTAATTTTAACATTTGAACATTTTGACTAGGGCTGAACGATTTATCGTTTTCTGATCGAAATCACAATTTCAACATGGTGATCATGTGATCGCTAAAGCTGCGATTATGTTTTAGCTCCTGACTGACCCAGGATCTGTTATATCAGCTGTTTCACACACACCTGTCTTTGAGTGTGAGACTGTTGGAAAAATACATTTTTTCCTAAGGATTATTCATCAGTTTTTATAACTAAAAATACAATTTGAAAGTCCGGTTTAGAAATAACAAGAAATAGCAATAGAAAAGTCAAAATTTGACTATTTATCTAAAAATCTTCTTTTTTCTTCTTCTTTTTTGCCTTTTATCCTATAGTTTTGTATTTATTTCTTATAATTTTGCTTAAATCTTAGAGTTTTGACTTTTTATATCAAAATTTCAACTTTTTATCTCAAACATTGCCTTTATTTCAAAACATAGACTTTTTATCTTAGTATCTTAAAATTTTGACCTTAAATGAGAAAGTTTGGACTTTTTTCACATAATGTTAAATTAATTTCTTAAACTCCGGAAGTTTATTGACTTTTTGTCTCAGAATTTTGTCTTTATTCCTCAAAATTTCAACTTTTTATATTAAATTATTGACCTTTTATCTCAAAGTTTGAAACAATTCTTACCTTCAGTTTTTATTTTCATCCTCACATTAGAGTAAAAGCTTCTGATGTTTCAATGGTTTGATGTAATTTTCTGTCAAGTTTGTAAATGTTACTGTAAATTGTGAAAATTTCACTAAAGTTTGATTTAAAGTAAATCATGAATCCAATTGAAATCGCTGTATCTGCCAGAAAAATCACAATTAGATCTTTTTCTAAAACGGTTCAGCCCTAATTTTGACTGCTTTTTAATTTTGGACATGTAACTTTACATCTTTGTTTCGACTTTAATTTTGTAACTTTACAACTTTATTTTGACACTAATTATGCAACGCTTTGACATTTATCTAGAACGTCAAGAATGAACCTTTTTTTGTTTTTTATTTTTTTTACCACATGTTTTACTGTCAATGCTGTTGGATTTCTAAAACCTGGATTAAATTTTTTTCACTTGAACTGATAAAGTGTCAAATTAACCAAAGTCAGGACTTTGATTTATTTCAGGTGTGTTGAGATTTGAGCTTTGGTGACTTAGCGCCCCCTCTGGTGATGAGCTGTAATTGCAGGTATGTGTGTGACTCCGTGTGATGATGTCACAGATGGCGGTTTCTGACCTTGTTTGACGATGAAGACCTGGCCTGCGGCTGGTTGGAGGATGGTCGGTTCTTTAGGAACAGTGGACGGATCTGAGAGAACAGAGAACATTAGAGTCTGTGCGACGTGGCGAGGAGGCGGAGTTTGAAGCAGCGTTGGCGGCTTTACTCACAGACTGCGGTGACGTTGATGCTCCTGGTGAAGTTGAGCGTCTTCCCTTTCCTCTGGTACTGGACGGTGCAGAAGTATAACCCTCTGTACGGCAGCAGCATGAGGTGGAACTGCAGACCGGCGCCGATCTGCTGCCGGTTCGTGTTCCAGAACGGGTATCGTTCACAGCGCTGAGGAGACAACACGGGTCACGTGAGAGAGACGTCTAAAAACGGCGCCTTTTAAAACATGAATACTTCAGCGTAAACGTGTTACCGAGCTCTGTGGCGTCTGGTGGTACCAGGTCACCGCTGGCTCGCCGTCAGCCATCTTGGCGGCCTCCTGCAGACCCGGACAGTTGAGGAGTTTTCCCTCCTGAAGAGGAATCACCTCCTGACGCGCGGGGCCGACCGCCGGCAGCTGACAGGAGTTTCCACGGACGACCTCTTCACGCTGCAGCACGGTCAGGTTGATGGCGATTTTATTACAGGACGACTTGTTTCTGCAGGAGACAGAGATGAAAACTCACTCACAGAAAAAAAGGTCAAACGCCAAAAACGACACGACTGTGATGTCACTGAAGCTCACAGGAAGCAGGATGTGGCTTTAAACTTTCCCCTCACACTTTCGCTCGCTGTGATAAACTGCAGAGTCTCAGCCTCTGTCTCTGAGTGAATTAAACACAGCCACAGGCCTCGACCCCGCACTGATTAAATTTAGAGCCCTGTGACCTTTGACCTCCTCTCCCTGGATGAACCCATCCCTTGGCGAGTGTCACATGTTGCTCTGGAGCGTCTCCAGCTGAGGGTCAGGTCCTCGGCTCCTGAACCTCCATCTGAGCGATCCTGGATCCTCAGTCGCTCTCAGAGCCACTCAGTCTGATTAAGAGAGGGAGGAGACGCAGCGCAGAGAGCAGAGGATGCTGGGAAAGAGTTTATCTGAGCTGAAAAACCACAATCTATATTTAAATCTACCGGTTTAGATTCTTCACATGTCAGTCTCTGAGTTTGTTTCACAGTTTTCTTCAGCAACAAAACATAATTAGTGAAAGAATCACTCTGATAGTGATCACAACAACGTGGACGTCCTACCTGTTTGGGGTCATTACGTCACATCCTGACGCCCGTACCCTGAATATTCACTCTCCTTTCCACCAGAGGAATCCAGAGTTCAAACATATCAAAAGTGTTGTTTCATCAAATTATTCCAAGTGGTGAAATTTCTCCTGTAAAGTCCGTTGTTTGTCTGTCTGTCGTGTCCGTTCTCATCAATAACAGCAGCTTCACAGTCTTAGAGCATTTCCTCCTCAATGTCAATCTGACAAAGCTGCAAGTCTTTGTTTTCAACAGGGTTCTAGCTGCAAGACTAAAGTGACCCCATCCTTTTCTGTTGAGTTTTCATCCCAGGACAGCTTGTGATAGACAACAAGTGCTCCCTGCTTGACTGGTCTTGTGTAATAGCTCTATTAGAGGGTCGTTTATTGGCTAACAGGCCTGTCACTCACTCCTACAGGAACCAATCACCTTACACTTCACAGGAAGCAGCTGCAGCCACTTAGATCATTGACAAGACCTATCTATTGCAGTGCGTCTTCATTCACATTCATATGAGTAATATAACACAGTCAAAGTTGACTAAAAAGAGGACACTGAGCTCTGAAGAAGCTGGTTTTGTTTGCACAGAGTCTTCGGATGAGAGAATGGGCAGTTGGTCACCTGAGACTAAAAACTCTCTAACTCCTACAAAGTTTTATCTAAAACGCTCAAATTTCACTCAGATGTAGATGAGAAGGTGTAGAAGTGATGTGGTGGATGTTTTATGTCTGGCATGAAGCATCTTGAAGTTAATGGTTTTCAAAAATGCTTATAAAAAAATCTTTCAAATAAGGTGTCACTGATGAATTTTGACTTTGTGGTTTTTTAGTTTTAGGTTTTGAAACATAGTATGGTGCATAGGCCAGAAGTTGGTGGGATGTAAGGGGTTAAAGAAACCCCCTTCCCTCTGATTGGCCAGCCTACGGAGATGGACCTTGGTGTTTGAGGCCCACCTTTGATCATATCATGAGACCCTTCAACTCTGATGTTTTTGAAGTTTGAGTGGAGGTTTTGTTCCCACATGAAGCTCAGTGAGCGGGTTTTAAACTCTTAGTCAGTGAATGCAGCTCAGTGAGTGGAGCGTGTACATGTGGCGTGTGGTGTGTGGCGTGTGCGTGTCTCACCGCAGCATGCAGATGTAGAGTCCGGTGTCGGCGGTCACGGCCGGCTGCAGCCACAGTCGCTCTCGGTCTCTGCTGATCCTGGCGCTGCAGAGAGAACCACAGACTGTGAGCGATCATCAATCAGGAACCGCTCAATCAGAACGACCTCAGAACAAACCGAGCGGCGTTCAGAGACGCTAATCGAGCCGCTCGCCTCCAAACGCCATAAATCCGTCTGAAGGAAGATCGTTACAACCACATCATCACACAGTTAATCTGAGACCGACCAATCAGACTGAAGCAGCCAGAAACACCTCACACACTCACCACTTTACTGTACAAGTTCACCTACAACTAAAGCTACACCTACAAGATATAATAAAAGAAAACAGTGACATTTAACAGGAGTGGGGGAACTGCCAGCGTGTGCGGCGCTTTGTTTCATTTGATAAGAAAAAGGAGAAACAAGAGGGAGGAAGAGGGAAAAAAGGCAAATCCCAAACTAGGCTCCTGTAGGACGGGCACCTAAACCTGTAACTATTACTACACCTACACCTTCAACAACAACTACACCTGAACCTACAACTAAATCCAGATCTATAATTAAAATTATATACATTTGCATATTACAACAACTTCACCTGAGCCTAGTACAAGAAGTACAACTACATCTACACCTTCACGTTCACCTATAATATAATTACTACACCTACAGTTTCTATAACAGCTAGAACTACACCTATACTGATGATTTTAACTTCAACTACACCTAAACCCACAAATACAACTTCACTTATAGATTTTGCTACACCACACTAATAACTACACCAATCACTAAATCAAAGTGCTGTACACGTATGGACAGAAACATTGAAACAAAGATAAAAATCAGATATAACACTCATGTTATTGTTTCATTGTTTTGTTGTTCCTAAAAACAAATTTAAGAACAATAAAAACAATGAGTTAAACAATAACTAAGAACAAACCATAAAGCACTAAAACAGAGTCGAGTCTCATGGTGTGTTAAAAGCCAAGGAATAAAAGTGGGTTTAAGACGAGTTTTAAAAACAGACAGTGAGGTGGATCGTCTGATGTGGATGGGCAGAGAAAGTTTGTCCCCTCTGAGCTTCCTTTTGGACCTCGGTACCTCAAGGAGCAGGAGGTCAGCTGACCTGAGGCACCGAGCAGGAGTGTAGGGGTGGAGGAGCTCAGAGAGCTAAGGTGGGGCCAGACCATTAAAAGATTTAAAAACAAATAAAAGAATCTTAAAATGGACCCTAAAGTGCACAGGCAGCCAGTGGAGGGAGGCCAGGATTGGGCTGATGTGCTCCCTCTTACGTCCTCCAGTTAAAAGGCAGGCGGCCGCAATTTGCACCAACTGGAGACGTGTAAGGGAGCACTGGCTGACTCCTGCAGTAATCCAGTCGTAACGTAATAAAAGTGTGGATTACTGCTTCAAAGTGCGAATGTGCAAGAAAAGGCTTCACCTTTTCCAGCTGCCTTAGATGATAAAAGCTGGACTTAACAACCGAGCTGATCTGTCTGTCGGATTTAAAATCACTGTCCATCTTAAAACCCAAGTTTGACAAAAGTGACCTGATCTACACCTTTAATTACAACATCTATACTTTTAACTACACCTTCAACTTCATCCATCACCACACCAATAACTAAACCTACACCTGTAATTACAACAACACCTACACTTTTAACCACTACTACAACCACACCTTTAACTACAGCTTTAACTCACAAAGCCAAGTGGACCTGCCATTGGCTACAGCAGAATAAAGTGAAGGTTCTGGAGTGGCCATCTCAGTCTCCTGACCTCAATATCATTGAGCCACAAAAGTTTTTGTGTTTTCATTCATATTCTCGGAGAAATGGCCAAGAAAACATAAATTCTGTTGGGGTATGTGAACTTTTAGGCACAACTGTACAAGTAAAAGACTGTTTTTTCCACACACAGACCATGAATTTGATTAAAGTAGTGAGAACCTCCTGAGCTCGTACCTGTACTTGATGGGGTTCTCCAGGTCCTGACCCTGGGGGATGAAGTACCAGACCAGGTTGTGCCCCGTGTTCTGGTTGGAGGAGTAGTTGTAGACGGAGGGATGAGAGAAAAGAGGACAGGACAGCCAACCAGCATCACCCTCCACGACTGGCACCGCCCCCTGGTTGGACTCCCCCCAATCATGGGCACACACAGGCTCTGAGGGAGGGGGGGGGGTTAAAGAGGTTAGTTACACAGTTTTCACCCAGAAACCAGTGCATCATCAGGAAAAAAGTAGTTCCTGAAGAAAACTTCCTCCCAGAGTCACCTGTTTGCATCCCACATCTTTCTGACTCAAACATAAACACAATAAAAACTTCTTGGTTTATTCCATCCTCCACAGGATTAGAAGAGCAGTGAAGACTTACTTTAGATAAATTAAGGTGTTAGTAATGTGGACACATCACACCAAGAGGTCAGAGTTTAACACCACTCATTTATTACACTGTACAGACACAAAACATACAACCAGTCAAATTTTAAATTCAAGTAAACATTCAATAATGTTACACTTGGGCCCTGATTACTATAAAAACTGAAAACGAGTTAAAGGAGACAAACTGAACTCACTCTAACTGATTATTAACAGACTGATCATAATGTAAAACAAACCAAAGTTTAAAGATAAAAACAAGGAAACGTCTTTGAACAGAGACGAGAACATCTGACAACAAATTAAAGAGTTTTTTAAATAAACATCATGTTAATCATCAAACACTGAACACACTCCAACCAAGATGGAAAGAAGAGAGAGGAAAGGTTTGGATAAATCACTGATAATAAAACAAGAGAAGAAGAAATTAACAGATTCAAAATCCATCCAACAACATAGATTATCCATCATCATCTATGTTTGTTGTTCCATATGCACAGAGACTTTCAGAGGTAAAATCTTCAGTGGTTGTTTATCCCCTGTGCAAATGAATGGAAACAGTTTCTCAGTGAAAGTGTGTGTGAAGGTGTGTATGTGTGTGTTAGTATCAGGATCAGAGAACGACAGCTGTCCTCTGTCCCAGTCCAGATTCACTCTGATCCTCTGGAGACGACGATTCACTGACAGATCAGAGTCAGGATGGGATGAGGAGAACGCTTTGTATTTACCATCAAAGAACTGTATTATCCAACATCCAGACTCTTTGAATCCATCTTTCTGAAAAGACCCTGACATCAAACCCAGGAACCAGCTCTGATTGTCTCCAACCTCGATGTCCCAGCTGTGAGTCCCTGAGTTAAAACTCTCAGAGCCCAGGACAGAGTAAAGTTTCATTCTCTCTGGATTTTCTGGAACTTTCTGTGTCTCTCCTCCTCTCACTGAGGTCAGATCCTCAGACAGGATGAGTCTTGGATCAGCAGAGTTTGGGTCCAGAATGAGAGGAGTGTAGGAGACCATGTTCTTCATCTTGTTCCAGATGTTGAAGCTCAGGTTGCCCAGGTGTTTGTCCTGCTCTATCAGAGCTCCTGAGGGCAGCTGTGGATCCTCCAGCAGGGGGCGCTGCTGGACTCTTTCCACTGCAGCCTTGTAGTTTTTCAGGAATGAGACGTCTCCAGCTCTCAGCTGCTCCTCTGTGTCTCTGACTGTGTCTGAAAGAGCTGCTATCTCTCTGCTCAGAGCCTCCATCTGCTCCTTCATCCTCTGACTCTTCTGCTCCTCTTCCTCCCTCAGTGCAGACAGCCTGGCCTCNCACTCCCTGTCCTCCTTCTCCCTCCACCAGCTCTGCAGACAGTCTTTACAGAAGCTGTGGCAGCAGGACAGGAGGACCGGATCTTTATAGACCTCATGGCAGACCGGACAGCTCAGATCTTCCTCCAGTCTGGACGCCATTCTGTCTGAGAGTGAAGCTGAAGACGCAGCTTTAGGAAGTTTCTCCCTGAGACATGAAAGTTTGTAAAGTTTGTAAAAGTCTGATGGTAAAGTTCCCAGAGTTCTCCTCCTGCAGCGTCTGTCTCTCTCAGCTCAGTTATGAAAAATAAAAATCTGTTTCCTGGTTTATCTCAGGTGAGGGGGCGGAGCGTCTTAGGATCAGGTCAAACTCTCATTTTTATTCCTGCAGTAAAACGATAAACTCTTGTCATAAGGTCAAAGTCTTCTCTATGAACGAGAACAAGTGTTGTGTTATCTTACGTTTTTGTCTGCAGTTTTTTTGGCGATGTGGACAGGAGAAATATAATGTTTGAGAACTTTTGAACTGCATCACTGGAATGAAATAACTTTTACACAATAATCTGATAAATTGAGATTCAGCTGAAGCTTTGTTTTGCCCCTGGATCTTTTTGAAGTCTTGGTATAAATCAGTTATTTAATCCTTGAGATGACTGGATCTTTTTTAACTTTGTCCTGATGGAGTGATCTGACGGAGGAGTGGTAGGATCTCTCTCTCTCTCTCTCTCTCTCTCTCTCTCTCTCTCTGGCGGGGGTCCAGGCCGTTGCTGAGGCTCTGATTGAGAGTTTTTATGTGGGAATCAAACAGAGCTTAGTGGATGTCATCGTTAACTGGCCTTGTTAAAGGGACGTTATTACACTTCCATCTCATTAAAGGATCCCAGCGTGGAGGGCAGCGGCTCCATTAAAACCCTGAAACTCATCAGAGACCGACACTTGGTGCAGAGAGATGAGAGCAGACAGGGGGAGGAGAACGGGGGGGTGGTTATCTAAGATTTAACTCAATCTGCAGCTTCAATACATCAGGTTTATTCCACACTGATGACATCAAAGAGACTGGACGAAGAAAAACAGACAGAAACAAGCTGATGATGATGTCTCCGGACACAACATTTATCCCAAACCTTTGCCCCTAAAGCTTGCCCCCAAATTTTGTCCCAAATTGACAGCCCGTAGAGCTCAACTCCAACAAATGCCCCCCCTGTATATTCCTCAACAATGTTCCCTCAAAATCTTAACCCCTAAAGTTCACCCTGGAAGTTCATCACAGAGTTTCCCCCTCATGTTCCCCCCAATAGCTCACTCTTAACATTTGCCCCTGAGTTTGCACATTTTGTTTGGTCCTCATGGGTCAACCCCAATCATTGGTTCCCAAGGTTCGTCCCAATGGTTGCCCCTTACATTCCCTACAAATTTTGACCATTATGTTTGCCCATAACATTTCCCTCAAACGATTGTCCCAACTTTTCCCCCAATAGGATTATCTCAACATTTTCTCCCAATGTTTGCCCCTTCCATCCCCAAACAAATGTTTCTTCATTGACTTTGCCCATTTCGTTTTCCCCCTAACACTGGCCCCCAAGGTTGGCCCTCCAGGGTTTGTCTTAACATTGGCTCCCAAGGTTTGTCCCAATGGTTGCCCCTTACATTCCCTACAAACTTTGGACATTACATTTGCCCTTCACATTCTCCCTCAATGTTCCCCGCTAACATTGCTCCCAAAGGATTGTCCCATTTGCCCCCAACGTTTGCCCCTAACATTCGCCCTCAATGTTTGTCCCAACTTTCATCACTTACTTTGCCCCCAAAAGGATCATCTCAACATTTGCCCCCAATTGTGGACCCTTTAATTCCCAAACAGAAGTTGCCCCATATCTTTGCCCCCTAACATTGGCCCCCAAGGTTGGTCTTAATGTTTGCCCCAGCATTCACTCCTTGTGTTCACCCCAACTGTCCAGCAACAGGTCAGAAACTGGTCCACAAATAATCACCAACCATAAAGCAAAGAGTCAGAAACCACTGGGCAAATGATCAACATCAAAATATTAACTATCCAGCAACCCACAAGACACAAATAAACAGCCATTGATAAACTAGTCAGCAGATATCTGCAACCAATTAGCTACCAGGCACAACCAAAAACATCCAATCCATCATAATTCACAACTGTCAAGCATCAAGTCAGCAACCATAAAGCAAATAGTCAAAAATAATCAGAGAGGAATCTGGAAACAGCCAGCAACCCCTTGGCAACAAGTCAGCAATTAGTCACAACTAGTCACAGAAGGTCAGCAACTCTCCAGCAACCAGTCACATACCAATGAGAAACCAGTCAGGAGCTGGTCAGCAAACAGTAAGCAACCAATCACAAGCCAGTCAACCCAATCAAGGAACCAAGTCAGCAACCATTAAGCAACCAGTCCACCCATAATAAGCAACAAATCAGTTACCAGCTGCAACCAATGTGTAACTAATCACCAACCAATCCGCCACTATCCAGCATCAGTCAGCAACAAGCCATCAACCATTAAGCAAATGTCACAATTAACTGGTAACCAGTTAGCAACCAGTTAGCAACCAGTCTCTAACTACTAACTAAGTTCTTAGTGAACAATACTCAACTGATGAGCAACCGGTCAACGGGAAGTTTGCAACCAGTTAGAAAGTAGTCAGCGACCAATGAGGTTCAAGGCTTCCACCCTGATGGAAGGTTGAGGTCAAACCCTGAGGATTTAAAGAGACAGTACGTTCAAACTGGAGATAAAGACGAGTCATCAGCGAAACCTTCCAGATATGACGCCATGTCAGATTTAGAGTCTGACATCACCGAGTTTATGACCACGCCTCTGGAACACGAGATAACGATCGTCTAATTAATGAGCAACTTAAAGAATGAAACTGAGAATCTCCACACGGGAATTTAACCCTTTAAAGACTGAAAATGAGCACGGAAACATTTTCTGTCGATTGATTTCATCGACTGATGGTTCCAGCTCCACTCACAGTCTTTAACTCATCAATCACACACACACACACACACACACACACACACACACACACACACACACTCCAGGTCCGTGCAGCCCTCATTAATAATGAATGAGTTAATTGGATGGAGGATGAAGATGATGATGATGGTTCAATACGTGATAATAACAGTGATGACAGACGCTGTATCCTAAGAGAGTTGCCTCAACTCTCCCAGAAACCAAGAACACCTCTTTAAGAACTACACAAAATGTCACCAGACCCAGAAATCCTCCAAGGACGACTCAGAAAAAAAGGAAAACCGCTGAGACACAACCACTGACATTATCCCCCCATCATGAGCCAAACCTCCTGAAAAACCCTGAGTCATCTAAAGAAGCTGAGATCAATATGAGTCTCAAAGTCCTGAGGGACTGAACACACCTGAGGGAAAACCTTTACGTACATTCAGAGGCACTTTGGGAACACAGGAACCATCTAAACGACCATTTAAACCAGTGGTTCTCAACCTCTCTGAGTCGAGACCCCTGATTTAACATGCACTGGTGTCTGAGACCCCCAGGTTTTATTCTTTATTTTGATTTAAGAAAGCAAAAATCCACTCATGCTAATCAAAATTTTAACTGAAGAGTGAGGGAAGGAGAGATTGTTGAGCGTGAAAAAGAACAAGTCAACATTTTTGTTTTTCCATTTATTCCAAGTTATTTAAAGACAAAAATAATTTCTGAATTTCTTTTAACAGCTTAAAAATATCTACCAGTGGGATAAGAAAAAAATCTCTCCAAGTTTCTTGAAATTTGAATGTCTTAAAGATTTTTTTTTACTTGTTTCAAGGAATTCAGACGTCATTTTTGTCTTTAAATAACTTGAAATTAGACATTTTTCTGGACTGGTCACTTGAATGTGGCTCATACTGAAAATAAAAAGAGATTTTTTTTCTAGAAATAAGACATATACACTTGCTTGGATGTAAGTTTTTGCAGTGAAAATATGAACGAGTTTGTCAACTTTTGCTCATTGAACTCGTTCAGGTAAAACACTGCACTTCACATCATACAAACTCAGCTGATACAAGAAATTTATGAAGAATAATGAGGAAGAAAACAACTTAATCAACCCAGCCTGAATTTTTGTGATTTAATATTAATTGAATTTTGTCAAATGATTTGGCGACCCCCAAAAATCATCTCGTGACCCCCACTGGGGTCAGGACCCACAGGTTGAGAAACGCTGATTTAGACGACGTCAAAAGCTTTTTTCACAAAACCAGGACACTCAAAGTGGAGAGATTTCAGAGGGAAAAGTAACTAAAACAGAAATCTAACTTGTGACTCACTGAAAAAACGATCCAGCATGAAATATTCAAAACTTTAATCTTAGAGGGTCCTTTTTACGGCCCAGAGCCTCAGTTTGAGCCCCCTTTACTCTGGATCCTGAACACTGAGCTCTGGATAAATGGAGGCTCTGCACACCCCTGTTCACTGTGTGTGTGTGTGTGTGTGTGTGTGAGTGTGTGTGTTGGTAATTGACCTGTCAGGTTTTACCAGAGGGAGTATTAGTCTTTCTATTAAAACCTTCTCTAACATCCATCCACCTCCTCCTTCTCCTCCCTCACTCTCCATCCATCCATCTACGCTAATACCTCCTGCCTCATCCCCCCAATTCACCCCGAGCACTACAGGCCCACCCTCACACACACACACACACACACACACACACACACACACACACACACACAGATAAAACACACACAGGTTATCCATCCATCTATAACCCTTCGTTTAAAGCTCATATTCACAGAGACGTTCAAGTTTCAAACCAGTCAGAACAACACGTCCAAAAACTGATGAAAGACGCAGCAAAAAACAAACTAAAGCAACTTTCTTTTCCTTTCCTGTTCCTATTAAACATTTTAAAAACTACAAACTATCACAAACAATCAACAGAGCCCAGTACGACACTTTTTGGAACGTTAGAGGAACAGAGCCGAACTGTCAAAATCACTTAGAGCATTTAAATAAGTCTTTTTTATGAAGGAGCCAAAAACGCTGTTAGTGGAGAAGCCGTGAATCACATTTATTAATTACTTAACGGGAAATACTTGTGTTTTTACTGTAAGAATCTCAATGATGCTGGAAAAAAATACAGTTTATTGGACATTAAGCAGCTTTCATGAGAATAAAACGTTCCTCAGGTTTGACCCTGGTTCAGAGAAAAGCAAAAACAGTGGTTTGAGACGCCAAAATTTAATATTCAGAGCTTAAAAACTTGATTTTTAAATATTTTGTCGCTCAGTCTTTTCTGTCTTGGACCTGATTTTCAGAGAGTGACACATATTTCCCACTTTTACCCTGAAAAATCTGAGTTAAAGGGTCCACTGAGGGGGGGTAAGTAACTGTATGTTTGAGAGTTTTTCCTTTGGATTCGTCCCAGAGGCCGTTTACGGTACTGCAGCAGAAAACTAATCAGGTCAAATAATATTTCAAACTATTTCTGATAAGGTTTCAAACTCAACTAACTGTCGTATTATAGCGTAATGGGACATAACATAGCGTAATATAGTGTAGCATCGTGTAATATAGCGTAACATAGCATAGCTTAACACAGCGTAACATAGTGTAGCAAAGTGTAGCAAAGTGTAGCATAGCATAGCGGAACATAGCGAAACATAACATAGCGTCACATAACAGCATAATGTAGCATAAAATAGCATAACATAACGCAGCGTAACACAGCATAAAATAGCGGAACATAAAATAGCGGAACATAACATAACATAGCGTCACATAACATAGCGTCACATAACATAGCGTCACATAACATAGCGCCACATAACAGCATGATGTAGCATAACATAACGCAGCGTAACATAACATAACATAGCGCCACATAACATAGCGCCACATAACATAGCGTCACATAACAGCATAATGTAGCATAACATAGCATATTATAAAGCAGCATAACACAGCATATGATAGCGTAATGTAACATAGCGTAACATAACATAGCTTAATGTAACGTAATGTAACTTAACGAAGTGTAATGTAGCAAAGTGTCATGTAATTAAGCACAATGTAACATAACATAGCATAACATAACAAAGTGTAACATATCACGTAAAGCCACACAGCGTAACATAGCCAAGCATAATGTAACATAACGAAGCACAGTGTAACAAAGCGCAACATAACATGAACTATCACAAAGCGTTACAGTGTAAGGTTGTGTAACGGTGTGGTGTAGCATTGCGCGAAATAAAATAACATAACATAAAGTGTAATAAAGCATAATGTCGTATAATGTAGTGAAGCTCAACCAAAAATAACATGACCTGTTCTATGTTGTATCTTAGCGCGTTAAAGATTAATAAAGTCAAGTGTTAGTTAAAAGTATTTAAGGTCAGTTATTAATTTGTTGTAACTAAAGAAACGGAGCTCGTCTCCTCCTGATGTGACGTTTGCGGCTCGTTGAACATTTTCATTCAGAACAAATCTCTGCGGTTTGTTGGTGAAATTACCCAAAACCCCGAAGGATTCCTTCAATTTTACCAAACGTTATTCAACCACATCCCATCAACTCCATCCATCCTCCTCTCTATCTGCTGCTCCTCTCATCCATCCATCCTCCTCCAAACCCCCCCCCACACACACTCAGACAGCCTTACAAATGACCCTCCTCTCTCCGGAACCATCCGTTCATCGTCCCACGGGGGCGAGGGCCTCGGCTTTAATTAACCCCGCTTTCTGCAGAGTTGCACCAAATGAAGGAGAGGATTTTTTTACCTGCTCTCAGCTTCACCGTGAGGGAGGGGGACGTATTATTATCGTTTTATTTCAGGTTTAAAATCCTCTTCACACACGCAGAAAGCATGAAACCACATGGTGTTAAAAACATGAAGAGTTCAAGGTGAGGAAGAAGAAGACAGAGGCTCTTATCACAGACGCTCATTAAAGCCAGCGTTCAGGTGAAAACTCTTCAGGTGTGAAGGAGAGAAAAGACTGAGGGAAGGTTTCAAACTCACCTGCTGATTCGCTGGACTGACCCAGAGCTGCTGTGACTCCAAACAACGCCAAGAAGACGAGGAGGGGGAGGAGGAGGAGGAAGAGGAGGAGGCGGGTGGGGATGGAGGACGCCCTGCAGAAAAACAGAGGAGCCACATCCATCATCATGAAACAAACAATTTCTGTTTGAGTTTAAAGTTTTTGGAGAGTGAAGAGCAAGAAAAACACAGAAAAAGGTCGTTTTTAAAAAGTTCACTTTGCTGTTTGGAATATTATGTAAAACAGAAATAATGAGAAAATTCCATTTAATTGTTTTTATTATGTTTTTAACCTTAAATATTTAAACATTATACAACTTAACACATCATAACATCACATAACAAACTTATTCTCTACTGTTGAACCACATCATGACCTATTGTATTAAATAAAAAACTGAGTTTGCTGGGACCAAGTTACAATCATACATGTGAAAACTTTGTCAAATTTGTGTAATTTGGGGTTAAAAGTTCTTTTAAGAATAAAAGACTTTTTAAGGCCTTAGTTCTGGATTCATACATTTAAGACTTTTTAAACATTTTTAGGTCTGAGTTGTAGATACATGAAATAAGGACTTTTTAACACGTAAGTTTTGGATACATCAATTTAAGTCTTTTAAAGCCATAAAATTGGAAACATCAATTCGAGACATGAGTTTAAGACTTATTAAGACTTTTAATGGTCCTAGTTTTAGATGCATGAATTTAGGAGTTTTTAAAAAGACTTTTTAAACTATTTTTTAAGGTCTTAGTTCCAGACGCTTGAATTTAAATTTGAATTAGATGCATGAATTAAGGACATTTTTTTAGATTTTACGTCCTTAGTTTTAGAAACATGAAATTAAGACTTTTTAACACCTTACTTTTAGATACATGCATTTGAGTCTTTTAAGGCCATAAAATTGGAAACATCAATACAAAATTTTAAGACTTTTTAAGGCCTTAGTTTAAGAAACATGAATTTGGGACTTATTAAGACTTTTATAGGTCCTAGTTTTAGATGCATTAATTCAGGACTATTTAAAACTTTTTAAACTCTTTTAGGTCATAGTTTTAGATACATGAATTTAGGACTTTTTAAGGTCTTAGTTTTTTTTATACATGAATTTAAGACTTTTTGAGGCCTTAGTTTTTGAGACATGAATTTGAGACCTATTAAGACTTTTAAAGGTCCTGGTTTTAGATGCATAAATTAGGATTTTTTTTTAAGACTTGTTAAGGCCTTTGTTTAAGATATATAAATTTAAGACTCACTCAAACTTTTTAGGATCTTACGTTTTTTTTTTTATACACGGATTTAAGACTTTTTTTGGTCTTAGTTTAAGATGCATGAATTTAGGACTCAATAAAATTTTTACATCCTTAGTTTTAGATACATGACATGAAGACTTTTTAACACCTTACCTTTAGATACATACATTTAAGTTTTTCAAGGCTATTAAATTGGACACATAAATTCAAGACATTTAAGATGATAAGACATTTTAAGGCCTTAGTTTTTGAGACATGAAATTAAGACTCATTAAGACTTTTAAAGGTCTTAGTTTTAGATGCATGAATTCCAGACTCTGTCAGACTTAAGTTTTTTAGGTCATAGTTTAAGATACATGAATTCCAGACTTTTTTTGTTCTTGGTTTAAGATGCATGAATTTTGGACTTTGTAAGATTTTTCAGTCCTGTGTGTTGGATACATGACATGAAGACTTTTTAACACCTTACTTTTAGATTCATGCAATCGAGTCTTTTAAGGCTATAAAACTGGAAACATCAATACAGGACTTTCAAAGGTCCTAGTTTTAGATGCATGAATTCAGGACTTTTTAAGACTTTTTAAGGCCTTAGATAAAGATATATAAATTTAAGACTCATTTAGATTTGTAAAGGTCCTAGTTTTAGATAAAATTAGATAAATTTAGGACTTTTTAAGACTTTTTAAACTTTATTAGGGTCACAGTTCTAGATACATGGATTTAAGACTTTTTAAGGTCTTAGTTTTTTTATACATGGATTTAAGACTTTTTAAGGTCTTAGTTTAAGATGCATGAATTCAGGACTTTTAAAGACTTTTTAAACTCTTTTAGGTCATAGTTTTAGATGCATGGATGTAAAACTTTTAACACCTTACCTTTAAATACATGCATTCAAGTCTTTTAGGGCTATAAGATTTGAAACATCAATTCAGAAAGTTTAAAACTTTTTAAGGCTTTAGTTTAAGAAACGTGAATTTAAGAGTTTTTAAGGGACCCTGTTTTAAAGAGAACTGACCCTGAATTTAAAACTTCTGAATAAATAAATAAATAAACAGTTATTCCTTTGATGCTGTTGGTTTTAAGGTGGAGTTTTCTCTGTTATATAACTCTGTGCGTGATTTGACATTGTGAATCATTCAAACCACCTCAAAAGTCAAACTGATGACTGATCTTTTTGTCTTTTTGTGCCACATTAGACCAAGAAAAAAACCCAGGTTTCACTCAGTGTGGTCGTTTGCATGTTGAGTGTTGTGAAAACGCCAAATACGAACGTCATTCTTGCTCTGTGGTCTTAGTTTTTATGAATTCAGGCTGATCTGTCTCATGTGGTCGCAGTGGGTTTGTTAAACCATCTCTGAAAAAAACGCGGTGAGTCCGTCATGTTCCAGAAGTGGAGCAGAAAGTTTCACCACCATCACGAAGAGGTGAAGCAGGAAACGTGAGTGAAGGAAGTGACTGTTGGTTCGCTCTTCCTCTGAATGAAAAAGATAAAACCGAGAGCGTGCAGACGAGCAGAAAGTTCCTGAACAGACAGAAAGTCGTCTGTTCGTGCTTTGACTTTTCCTTCTTTCTGCCCAAAGAGAAGTTTTGTTTCCTTAAATGTGAAACAGCAGCTGTTTATCTGAGAATTTCAGCAAGAATATTTCTGAAAATGATCTGATCTGACGGACGAGTGAATGTTTCTGAGTGAGAGAGAGAAGAGTTCAGAGAGGAAGTGACGTCTCTAATGTTTCCACAGAGCTCAGAGCTTTTTGTTTGTGTAACCTGGTTAAGAAAGCCTCTCTCTCTCTCTCTCTCTCTGTCTCTCTCTCTCTCTCTCTCTCTCTCTCTCTCTCTCTCTCTCTCTCTCTCTCTCTGTTCTCGGTCGCGTACGTCAGCACTCCTTCATAAATCTGCAGCGGCAGCAGAGAATAATGGACACGCGTGAGATTAATCTGCTCTTTAGATGTGATGAGATGGAGGGATGATGGTGACCTTCACCTCCTTTTACTGCTCACTCCTCTTTTTTTTAAATCAGGACTCACTTCACATGAGACAAAGAAATGTGAATTTATCTTCAGCTGTGTCTTTAATCTTGTCAACCACCTTTTTATTTTACATCAGTGACACGAGAGGAGCAATAAAATCTGTCTGAATATTGACAAAGTCGTGAGTTTAACTGACTGTGTGGATAAAAACAAATGTAAACGTTCAGTCGATATTGATAATAATTGATACATTTTTATAACCTAAAATTAAAATAAGAGCCATGAAAAAAAGACTGAATTTATGTGGAAGTTATTATCTAAATTAACAATGAGTTACATAACAATGATGGTGGGAAATTATATATTAAAGCATGCAACATTCATTTATCTGTTCCATTTAGTGCTGCATGATTTGGCGAAACTAGCCAAATAAAATCTTTACAAATATTATTCTTTGTTAAAGCTGTAGCCTTTGATACTGCATTTTTAATACATTTAAATAAAAAAATATGAATTCTATTTATTGAGTGTGGGCTCAAATAATTCATATGTAGGGTGGGGTGGGTTGGGGCACCCTAGTCTAAAAAGTTTGGACACGCCCCTGCTCATCTGCAAAGTTTCTTTGCAAGTAAAAAAATTATTCAAGGATTATTTTGAAAAGCAGTGGGTTTTATGGTGAACCCCAAAAAAAGTTTCAATAAATGTATCAATAAAAGATAAATAATACAAATTATAAAAGAAAACTCCTTAAAAATCCCAGAGGTTACATGTTTTTACTGAGTTTAGTGACATTATTGAACATATTTTCTGTTGATCTTGATCATGTGTCTATGGTGACAGATACTATTTTCGTTTTATCGTCCAGCACCATTTTAATAATCACTGTGACCTTAGCGTTGTAATCAGACAGATTCAGAGTGAAACTGAGACTCAGAGGAAACAGGTCGTTGGTTTTTGGCGTCCGTCAGAAGAAACTGAAGTTAAAGAAAAAACTGAACGACACCGTAGTGTAGAATCATTTTTTAAATCTTTCCTTCTTTGCCCTCTCTGCTCAAACATCCTGTTAATCCTCATTTTCATCAGATAAAGAGCTGAATCGCAGTCTCATAGAAAAACGTCTCAAAGAGGATTTTTTTCCATTAACACGCTGTCTTTTCTCATTAAGACGCGTTTTGGCGAGTTTGTGCCTTTTATCGGGATTGAGAGGACGCGCTGCCAAACAGTGAAGGACAGAGACACAGAAACAGAAGAAGAAGAAACTTAGACCAAAGTGAGGCTCAGACTGGAGACGGGATTATAACGAGGTTCACGACCTCAAAGAGAAAAATATTTAACTTATTTCACTACAATTTAATTCATGTTTACAGGTTTTTGTTGGAAACACCTGGACATCTGAACAAAACTGAATATTTAAACATCAGACTAAAGACTGAAACTACAGACTGAGACCAAAAACTATTAATATTTACTGAAGATATTAAATCAACATTAAGAAAAGAACCATAAACAGTCAGAGGTGTCGCCCCCTGCTGGACAAAACACTCAGAATCAGATTAAAAAGTAAAAAAAACAATGGAAGTGATCTAAACATTAGAATTCAGCAAAGTAATAGAAGGTTATTAAAACATTAATGAGAATTAATCAAAACACAAACATGTTTAAAAGCAACAGATTGTAAACAAACCAATAGAATATGTTGAAAAAAAAGGATATGATTGCGAAGGAATAGAATGTAAACAAAGCAACTGAGGAAATTAAAATATTAGAATGTTAGAAAAGCATAAAAATGTTATCGAATAAGGCCGAACAATTTTTTAAAAAGATCTAAAAAAAAGATTTTTCTGGCAGATGTTGTGATTTCAATTCCATTCACAATTTTCTGCAAGGATGAAAACTGAAGGTGAGATTGTTTCTGAATTTATTTATTTATTAAGGAAAAAAAACCATATACATTCTTTAAAGTCTTTGATCAATTGTAGTTAAAGAGCAGAAAGAGCTTAACTTTTAGAAACAATATAGAACAAAACATCCTTAATTGTGTTAAGTTAAAAAAGTTATTTTTTTAAATAATGAAACAATTACTACAAAAAAAAGAAAAGTTAAATAAGTAATGATATGAAAAACAAAACCCAACAATCCCGAGGAAAAAAGGATCTTGTCAAACTGTCTAACACTTAAAAGAGTAAAATTCCTGTTGTTAAAATGAAGCTACAATTGACGAGCCAGCCAGGAGAACAACACCGAGCATTAAAAATTAAATATAATAATAAATAAAAATAAAAATAAAAATGATAAATTGTTCAGCCCTATTATTGGAGCGGTACAATGTTAATAAAATAATTTAAATGCGAAGAAAACACTGGAATGTTTGTAAATCAATAGAAGGTAAACAAAACAATAGAATGAAAACAAAATGTAACTGTTTTTGTATCAATAGAATGTTACAAAGCAAAAAAATCTCCTCAATGGGAATGATTGAAACAATAGAATATGATTGAAGGAATAAAGTGAAATGAAAACAGCAGAGAGAGGAGGAGAGTTAGTGACCTGTGTTTTTATTTGTTTTGTTTTATTTTAAAATCAGAGTTAAAGGAGGAAGAGGACGGAGAGAGAGAGACAGACGGAGAGAGAACGAGTCATGGTGGATGATCAGGCAGAGCTAGTGGATCCCAGGAGGGACATTTAGAGCAGGAGCTGCTCCACACACTCATCCATCACACACACACACACACACACACACACACACACACACACACACGCGCTGCCGGCTGTATGAAGCTCCATAAAGCAGGTGTGTGTGTGTGTGTGTGTGTGTGTGTGTGTGTTTATTCAGTGATAAGTGTTACAGGTACACAGAGTCCACTTAACCCCCCTTTAAACTTGACCCCAAAGCATTGTGGGTTGTTTACTGAAGCTGTGATTTGAAGCGTCAGCAGTTTGTTTCTGAGTTTGTTTCTCAGTTTGTTTCTCAGTTTGTTTCTGTTTCTCTGATCATCGCTGACAGCTGCAGATTTTTACAGTTCACTTCATTCACAGAGGAATTATTCTCAAACCAGAAATGATGACGAATCAATTCATCAATTTACCACTGAGTCTCAGTTTCACTGTTTATAATCAACATAATGTTATTAAAGCAAAACGCCAGATTAAAGTGACAGCGAGGTTAAAGGAATGGAAGATTGTCAAAGTGAAAGAACGAAAACTAAATAATGATTTTAACAAAGAAATGGAATCAGATTAGAGCAATAGACTGGTTTCAAAGAAGTGGAGAAGTGAAAACTTTACTTTAAAAAAACAAAAAACCTTTCTTTTCCCCGACCAACAGATTTTTAAGCAATGCAGGCGTCATTTTTGTCGTTAAATATCTTGATATTAGAGCCCAACCGTGATTTCTGGAGCCGATGCCGATACTGACACTAGCGGCAAAAGAAAGCGGATGTTCGATATATATCTGCTGATACATGAAATAAGAACATTGATATACACAGGATATATATGTTTTTTTTATTAGAAAAGGGTGAACGTGTGTATTAACAGGAGCATTTATTTCTGTTTATTTTGCAAAAAAACATCCTACACGACGTTAGAGCTGTGGTTCCCAAAGTGGGGGTCGGGACCCTTTGGGGGGTCGCGAGACATTGATAGGGGGTCGTGGAATGTGTCCCAAAATCAAAAACTATGAACAATTCATGAACATTTTATCAATTATTGTGAGAATAAAAGCAAAAATTGGGGTGAAAGATAATATAAAATTATGCAAACAGAAAATGTTTTATCTGTTTTTCACATTTCTTTGTTCAAGTTTGATGTCGTGAACTAAATTTTCTATCGATCAGTTAAATTAAGTATCCTCAGGTGGGTTTTGTTGGTTTTTGTCTGTTTTTGGATTGTCCCATTAGTGTTGTACCACAGCAGGGGGTCACCAGTCCCTAACGCTGCTATTTTGGGGGTCACAGGCGGAAAAGTTTAGGGACCCCGGCTCTAAATGATGATGTAGAGAAAAATCTCCCTGTCTGAAATTCTGTGATTTAGAATTTTTCTAAAATGATTTGGGCGACCCCAGAAATCATTAATAATTAGAGCGGCTGCTGTAATGTACAGTTGGGCTCCAGAAATGGCTCTTTGGAGACAGTTTTTGGCAGTAAAGTTATTTTTCACTGTAAAATTTTCAGGCAGGAACTCCTGATGAACCACCTCTCCTGAATTCATTAGACCTTTACTCTTGGAGACATTTTTATTCTTAGTTTTAATTAAAATTAGACATTTGATGATTACAAGTGAAGAGTGTTTCTCTCTGTTTCATCCTGATTCACTCAGACATTTATCTGTCTCCTGCTGTTTTTTTCTTCTTCTCATGATGAAGTTGAAGAGGATGGAGGAGCAGGTGGACTGCAGTGCTTTCTGCTGATCACTGCAGAGTCCCCAAACTGATCTGATTGAAGATAATCTGATTATCAGAGCGGATCGATGGAGAGCACAGACGCTGCTTTAAACATGTTTGACTGGACTTTTTCTTCTCATCTCAAACATTTCACTTCACTTTTCATCAGTGATAAAACACATCTGAAATCTTAAGGATCTTATAGAGAATCCGGCTCATAAATCAGTCAGAAGGAAACACTGAACCTGAACAGATGTCAACTTTTAGTGCTGTTTGTGATCACTGGAGGAGGACGCAATGTTGAATAAAAGTAGTTACTGTGCTGATTTTAAAAGAGGTTGGTGTTATGTTTGTGAGCCGAATTAAAGTGTAAACACTCAGGATTAATATTAATGTGTCACTTTTCTCTCAGACTGTATGTCTTTTTAAGGTAACCCCATTTGAAAATAAATTGACGCATTTTTAAACGAGGATCCGCAGCGGGGGCTCAACGCGCACGAGTTGCCGGGAAACGCGACACTATTCCCGGGTAACACGGAGAAGATTTACGGTGGTGCTCCGGTTCAGAGTCAGTTTCAGTAAATCAAAGCTAAAACACACAGAAAAATCTCAATATGTGGGTTCAATAAAAGGAAGACACAGACAGGCACCAAACTCCATAGAGAAAGAAGTGAATTTAGTAAAGGGGGACTCACATTGACAGAAGGTCCGGAGGGTCTGGAGGTGTCAGTCCGGGGGGGGATGATGGAGCCGCCGGTGCAGATGTGTTAAGGTGTGTGTTTTCCGTGTGGAGAGAGAGGGAGAGTCCTGCAGCACACACACCCACACACACACCCTCACACACACTCTCTACAGTGGAGCACCGCGGCACCGGGAGCAGCGGGGCTCTGATGATTCACAGCCGCGTGTCAGGGTTCGATCGCGGCTGTAAATCTCCGGGAGAAACGGCGGCGGAGCTCCGGTTGTCTGGGAAGTCTTCCAGCTGAGCGCGGGGGGGTGGGGTGGAGGTGGAGGTGGTGGGGGGCTGTCCGGATAATTAACGAGCCATGTGCTAATTCCGTTATTTCGACCAATTCAGGGTTAAATTTAGCTCCAAAAAGTCCAAACAGAGACACTCACAGGTGGAGAAACACCTGGACTGAAGGTGAACAGAGACGGATGGATGTTCAGGTCAACTTTCTGCACCAGAAATGAGACTTTACGCAGCTCTGGGTGTGTGTAAGTGTGTGTGTGAGTGTGTGTTTATGTGTTCATGTAGGAAGTGGAGGTTGACTGTATTCCGGGAGTCGCTCCTCCTCCTCCTCCTGCTCCTCCTTTTTCTCTGACTCTGTTGCGACATCGATCCGTGATTTCACAACATGAGACTCAGATCAGAGTCTGATCACTGATAACACACAAGAATAAACACACACATCAAACAGTGTGTGTGTGTGTGTGTGTGTGTGTGTGTGTGTGTGTGTGTGTGTATGTGTGTGAGGGCCACTGAAAAAGGGTCCACTAATTTATCTTTTATTTTATCATGAGAAAAAAACAGTCAGATTTCTGAGCTTAAAGTCAGAAAACCTTCTTGTGCATAATTATCACACCTGGACCTACAAAAAAAAATCTCACAATAAAACTGAATTCCAAACGGAAAGATCAGAAATTTGACGTAAATGTTGGATTTTGAGGTTTGCATTTTAACAAACTTGTCAATTTTTTTTTAATTCACATCATCTTCACATTGCTCACGTGTAGAAAACACATTAATGATGCAAAGTTACCAAAGATTGTTTTAATCTCTATGGATGTGGCCACACGAGGGCGCCAAAGATTAGGATTTTTTTTTTACATATTCTGATATGTGTGAAATTTCTTGTGCACATTTATCGTGCAAAGACCTTCACAAAAATGTATAATGTTATGGGAAATTTGAATTGGAAATTTCAGTTGGAATTTTCCTTCATCTTCAAAATAAATATGTTTATAGTGGAAACACTGACGACCAAAAGTTATTAAAGGATTGTTATTATCTCAAAGTTCATGGCCAGGGGAGCAACCAATTTTTTCACAAACAGGAAAATCTAACTTTAGTTTGAGCTGAAGCTTCACAAATGCATCAAAAACAATATTAAATGGGAAAAAAAATCCTTAAAATGATCAAAAAACTTCTCTATAACATGACTTTATCAGTCTTTATCACCTAAGTCCTGAAATAAACCTGATCAATGTGTCTAAGTTCATTAAGGGAATTTATTTGCATGTTCCAGGCTTGAGTTTGGGTAAAACAGGAAATGACAGTAAATCTCTGATGTGTTGTCTCCCTCTAGTGGTGTCAGGTTTAAACTGCAGCAGCAAAGAAATAAACCCTGAAACTCACCTGAAAATGACAATTTCAACATATTGTCCCATTTAGATAAGGAAATATTTGTGACCGTGAGTGTGTGTTCAGGTCCTTTTATATTCTTATTTATTCACATTCACAGAGGACAAAGAAATGGAGAAAAGAAAAAAAGAAATAAATGAAAAATGGAAGGAGAATGAAATAAGGCAATACATGAAAAAAGACAACAAAGACGGAAAAAAGGAGGAAGATAAAAGGGAAAAATATACACTTGAATTAAAAAAGGAGAGAGTGAAGAAAAGACATTAATGAAATAGGAAGAATAGAAAAGGTTACGTGTGTTTATAAAGATATATATAGAATCAGGATATTTATTCATAACATTTTTTTTACCATATTTAACATTTGGATAAAACATTCAACTTCTATAAGTAATATCCGACAAATATATTTCACTAATATTTCTCTAAATCTGAGTGAAAAGTGATGTTTTAGGGCTAAATGTGGAGAAATGTTGTTGTTATATATGGGTCAATGACAAAAAGAGGGTCTGAAAACTTATTTTTAAAAAGTTCTTTGAAAATAGATGAAAATATATTTCTGAGAGAAGAATTATGTTTTCTAACAGATTTCAGTAGTTGACCAACATTTCAAAGTTTTTAGGTTCATTATTTTTTAGTATTTTTAATTTGAGCACCCAAAAATGTCAGGTGGTGCAACCAAATATATGAAAATATATTTATATGTTCCTGTTATTTTTTCTGTGTGAAATTATTGGCAAGTATCTCTCAAGTGTCTGTAGTGACTCATACATTTTCATTTTGTGTGTTTCATTTCTTTTATTTGTGAATAAGATAAATAATTTGATGTTAAAATAACATTTCANTTCAAGCATAAAATAATGCCACTGTATTTTTAATTTCCATTTACAATAACTGACATTCAATTTTTAGAGTTTAATTACTGTGGATACTTGTCAGGACGGTTGCACCACCTGACATTTTGGGGGTTTGAGGAACCAAAACACAAAAAAACATGTTATATTTTAATAGTTTAAAGATGTGTTCAAATAACACAGGTTTCATAGAATAAAGAAATACATGTGATGAAATACTCAATTCATGATGGAAGGAAATATTTCACTCAGACACAAAAAAGGGGACGTCACCTCATTGACCCATATGTGGTGTGTAAATTTACGATCAGCACCCCCCAGATTGTCAATAATAATAATAATAATAATACATTTTGTTATTACTATTAAAACTGGTTCAGGTCAGTGAAACAGTTTCAGATCTGGATCCTGTTAAAGTGCTGACGCCGTGTTTGTCTGATGATGTCGGTTTAGAGAAAGTTTATTTCTGTGTCTCAGTTTTTCTGAGGTGAATCATCAGGACGTTCAGCTTCTCTTTCTCTGTTTCTCTGTGTTTTATCTGGTCGGTCCAGCATCAGTGTTCTCGTGTCTCCTCGTTAAAGTTGGATGAGCTGGAGCTGCTCTTAAAGTCAGAGTCTGTTGGTGAAGTGGAAACCAGCGAAGTGCTGAGTGTTTTTCTGCTGCTGCTGAGTGAACGGACGCTGTTTGAGCTTTTAACCCGTCACATCCACTCTGTGTTCACTCTGTGTTCACTCTGTGTTTCCACTGTTTCCACTCTGTGTTTCCACTGTTTCCACTCTGCTACAGGAGGAACGAGCTTTTAATAAAACACCAAACACATCAGAGAGCAGCCGCTGACCTGAGCCTAAACTGTCTGAGCTTTTTTATTCTGCAGCTTCTGTAACTTTCTGTGACCACGGAGTCTTAAACACTGATGTTAGAGTGAAACTTACACTGATGATCACAGGGTTTTAGAAAAACACAGGAAAAAAAGCAGCAAATAAATCTGACAAAAGGAGAAAAAACTCATGACTCCTTGTCAGATTTTCTCACATTTTGTCTTGTAACATCCTGAAACATGATTTTTTTTTTCTGAATGTTTCATCAGATTATTCACCTCCTGAGACCTGAGTTTTTTTCTGGTGTGAACTTTTTATTCCTCCTCACTGTTTCAGATACATAAGACCTGAAAGGTTTAATACTCAGGGAGTTTAGTTATTAGTGTTATGAGTTCAAGAAAAAGTCAAAAAATGGATCGAATGTGAAAATAAAGAGATAAAAAGACATAATTATTGATAAAAAATTCCAAACAAGGAGATTTAAAAAGTCAAAAATAGGAGATAAAAAGTCACAAGTTTGGATTTAAGGATAAAATAAGAAATTAACAAATTAAGATCAAGGAGATTCTAAGTTAAAATAAGGAAAGAAAAAGTCAAAAGTATGTATTTTCTCCCTTTAGTACAAAAGTTTTTTTGTATATTTCTATTTGTAATAGCTTAATATCTGTTTTATATGTTTGATATTTAATGTTTATTTATACTAGTTTTGAACAGAGCACAGTTAAAACTGAAGTTAAACTCCTAATTTATGAATTAATTGTGGGTTAAAAATGAAAAAAGTAAAATCAGCCAATGGAATAAAAAAAAACAAAAAAAACTCGTCAAGTTTCTTGAAATCAGAGAAAAAAGTTTTAATCTACTTAACTTTTTCTTACCCCATTTACTCATTTCAAATAATTCAGACCTCATTTTTATGTTTTAATATCTTGAAATAAAACATTCTCCTGGACTTGTCAGTTACACGTGGCTCATATAAAGTCTATTAAGCTAAAAATAAGACAAAAAATGTGCTTAATTTCAGTTTTTTGCTGTGTAAGTATCATCTTATTTTGAAAATCATGGTCTTGTTTACAGGTTTTAGCACCTCTGTGTCACACTAACAGTTATTTAATAATTTAAATATGATTTTTTTTATCAAATAATTTGAGATTACACAGTAAATTCAGAGATAAAAGAAGTAAATAACTTTAAGAAAAAGATTAAATGTAAAGTTCAAACATGTCTAAATGTCAGAGTTTAAATCTCAGTGCAGAATAATTTGCTGTGCGGGTTGTTAACGTGGCCGGTTAAAGACTCAGAAACTCAGGCTGAAAGAAAGAAACAGACGCTGAACTTTGATTTCGTTCTTTTTTATTTTCAATCATCTTTTTCATCCTGCGGCGTATTTGCGATGATTCTCTAATATATGATGCGTTTTATATGACGGTGTCTCAGAAAAGGTGCAAACATCAGCAAACACAACAAAAGAGCAAACGCTTCAGGGTTTATTTTAAAGACCTTTTCATCATAGCGGCGGCGGCAGCTCCTCAGCTCCGCCCCCTCTGTAGAATGGTTATGACATCATCGTTTTAAGCCGGTGGTCGTCGGCAGTGCTGTGAACTTCTCCAAGCGACAGCGACGGCGCCCTCTACAGGCCGGGCCTCTTTTTCGTTTTTGGGTAAAGTTTCCGAGAGCTCAGCGGGTCGACTCCAAACTTTAACTCTGATCCGTTTACAGTCGAACACTCGCCGCGAGTCGACCCGCCGCTCTCAGAGCGTCCTCTCCACTTCCTGCTTCTGACCACAGGGCACGCCACCTTCAGGCGAGTCACCGAAAACATCAAACCGCACAAATGAACTTTACTGGATCTTTGTGCTCCCGTCTTTGTTTTGTCCTACAGCATTTGAACGCATCACCAGGAGAAGTTGGAGTTTGACGTTCTGTTGGTTTTTGAGGAGTTTGTGCTTCAGGAAACGACTTTCACACTGCGTTTGCAAGAAATAAACGGCGATCAGATCTTTTTAACTCTACTTTTCTTTGTTCAGGAAGGTTTTTTAATTCAATGATGTAATGTATTTATCAACAGTTACGCTGTTGTTTCAAACCTGACAACAATCAAACTTTGTAAGTTTGTAGTGTAGTTTAGTTGTCGGCTCCTGTTTTATCCTTTAGCCTGTGCTCTATCACTCTCCCGTTTATCTTTCCTCTTCTCTTCTGTCTCTTTTCTGTCAGACAGTTCAGCTCCTGTTTCCACCATTACTACTAAATAAACCACAGAAGTCGTTTTCAATCCAGTTAATTCAAACCTGATTGGGAAGCCAAGAATGATTTTTTTAAAATAACCTATTTTAGCACAGATAATTTCATTTTAGGTTGTTGATTATGATCAGGCATAAATCTAGATATCAGACTTTAAAAGATCACTTAGACAGTCCTCACTGTCCTTCAACGATTTCTTGTCCCAGCTTTCTGGAGAGGCCTCAAACTTAACACGAGTTGAATATTTATCAATATTTTTTTTTTTTTTTTGTCTTTGAGTATTTTTCAAAGCTGTGATGAAAATACACACAACATAAATCAAAGATGAGGCGTTAAAGTGACGGATACGTCTGGAAAACCCTTCAGGACTAAAGATAATTTTTCAGGATTAATAATTCTAAACGACAAAAAGTGAAGTTTTCATCGCTCAAGAATCAGTATTTTTTTTTGAAGATTATTGGTTTACAAGTATTTCTGGTTCGCATTGTGTCTTTTTTTTACATGATTCAAAATCCAGACGTCAAATCTGTTTAAAGCTCTGACATATTTCGACTCAGACTGAAATACGTTGATTTTTACGATTTCAACGTAAACGTGACGAAAACCCTTCAGTCTGATGTGGTTGTGACTCACTATGCTGCCCTCTAGTGTCTGTTTTTGTTATTTTTTCTGACAAAGTGTTGGACTGTATTGGAAAAAAAGACTGAGCAGTAACCTCCTGTTTTTTTTTGGGTAAATTACCAACAATTAAGATCCAACCTGGTGAACTTTCTGTCACTTTAAGAACGATCTCTTCGTCCGTCTTTGACTCCAACGACGTCAAACCAAACGTTCACCTGGAGGTCAGGTTTGTGGTCAGGAGGACACGCCCCCTTTAACGACTGTGAGAAAGTCAGAAGCTGGCGTGATGGAGAGGACGCTCCTGTTACAACATTCCTGTCGAGTGGTGCGTTCACAGACGCGTGGACAGCAGAGCATTCACTCGTCTTTATCGTCTCCGTCGCCAAAAAAAAAAAAAAACCCAAACTGGAAGACTTTCTCAGAGGCAGTGCGGTGGATTGTGATTGGTTCATTCCTTCCTTTCCATCCATCCGCTCATCCATCCATCCATCCATCCGTCTGTTTTACTCAATAACACACAAAGAAGAGAGGAAACCCTCCTTGACTCCGCCTCCTTCAGACTCCTCCCCACTCCAATTCAAAATGGCGGCAGAAGCGGCGGCATGCATCACAAAGAATCTCTGAACTTTAACCTCAGCATGCTTTTATTTTGAAGGCTCTGTATTTCCTGTGTCGGCTGATGTCGGCTGATGGGAGGTGACGGAGCTTCCCAGAATTCACCTGAGCGTGAATTTAATCTCTGCTGCATTAACGACGAACGATCGGAAATATTCAAATGATTCTGAGAGAAACTGTTTCCTTTTTGTCTTTCTCGGCAAAACTAACCACCGAAAACTTTTCGCCAAAAGTTGCACAAAGATTAGATCAGTGAGCAACTAATCTCCAAATCCAGCAACCATCTGACAATAATTCCTCCCCCAGAGAAGCGTTTCTGTGTGGTCAGCTGTAAACAATAAGTTCCACCAAGGTTTTCACACTTTCTGACTTTCTAAATCTGAGATCAGAGACAGAATTCTAGAAAACGACACAAAAAAATGTTAAAACTAAATTTAAAAAAAAATCAAATTGTTTTGGATAAAATATTTCTTGAGGTTTGTCGGGATGCCAGAGAAACTTTGTGTACGCAAACGTCTTTGTTTTCAAACATGTGCTTCTCTGGCATCTTCTCTGGCAGCTTGAAATCAGGAGAAAAACCATCTTTGAAAACTTTACGAAAAAAAAAAAATAAATAAACAAACAAAAAAATAAAACTATTTTAATCTTGGTTTGGGTGAAATATTTCTTGAGGTTTGTCAGGATGCCAGAGAAACTTTGTGTACGCAAACTTTGTGGTGTGTTACATCTTTGTTTCCAATCTGTGCTTCTCTGGCATCTTCTCTGGTCTCTTCTCTGGCAGCTTTGAAATCAGCTGAAAAACTAACCTTGAAAATTTTACATCAAAACATAGAATAAAATAAAAATAATTTACAACTATTTCAATCTTGGTTTGGATGAAATATTTCTTGAGGTTTATCAAGAGGCCAGAGAAACTTTGTCTACGCTCAACTTGATCAATATTGAAATATTGCATCCAGCGTCACACATCTATTTCCAATCTGTG
Source organism: Thalassoma bifasciatum (assembly GCA_008086565.1). Taxonomy (NCBI): domain Eukaryota; kingdom Metazoa; phylum Chordata; class Actinopteri; order Labriformes; family Labridae; genus Thalassoma; species Thalassoma bifasciatum. The sequence continues at coordinate 80,096 of RPOG01001523.1, forward strand.
CTTCTCTGGCATCTTTGAAATCAACAGAAAAATTAACTTAAAATACTTGATGACAAAATAAAAGCAAACAAACAAAAATCGAAACTATTAAATCTTGACACGGATAAAATGTTTCTTGAGTCACCCCTGGAGGCCAGAGAAACTTCAGATCCAATTGTGAAGTTTTCCTGTTCACTCGTTTGTGGCGAGTCTCAGTTTCACTGTAAACTCTAAGTTCCACAGAGGCTTCACTCTGGAGTTTTAAATTTCTCAGTTCAAAGATCAATTATGTCCTTGATTTCAGAATAAAAGGGCCCCTGCTGACACCTGATTGGTTATTACCAAGTCTGGTGAGCGAAAGGACCTCACTTATATGTAAAAACACAGAATTTTGCACCGAAACAGCAAACAAAAAGCTAGCATTATAGAAAACAACACTGAAAATGTTGAAACGGAACAAAAACTAACCTCAGTTAGTCACAAATCTACATTTCCAATCTGTGCTTCTCTGGCCTCTTCTCTGGCCTCTTGGTGGCAGCCTTGAAACTTCACATCAAATCACGAAGACTGTTCTAGAGCTCTGGAACTAAAGACAAAATTCTGTTCTTTATCTTCTGATTGGTGGAACCTCAAACTACAAAAAGGAAGCAGAACTCTCCTCTTTTTAAAACCTGGTGAGAAATAAAACCTCACTGATATGTAAAAACATCGACAGGAAGAATAAACGCGATCAGCTCTGATAAAAAACGAAGGCAGTGATGAACTGGGAGAAACAGGAATGGAGGTGTCTTATTTTGAAGGGCTGAAACACAGGAAGGGAGGTCCATGTGTTGTTGTTGTTGTTTTGTAAACAGGTAAACGGTCCAGGTGAGTCTGGGAAGCTGAGTCAGTAACAGGTGAGGCGAGTAACCGAGCGACAGGAGGAGAAAAGAAGTGAAGGTTTGAGGGCAGTGAAGCGACTCTGACGTCTCAGCGACTCAACGACAAACGGAAAAACCAGGAAGCAGAATGAGAGTGTCGTTGGTGATTAAAGGGATAAGCCGCTGTTTTATTTTAGTCGGTGAACTCAAAGGTCTGACGGAGAAAAAAAGAGTCACGAACGAGCAGCAGGAAATCTGAAACGATTTGGCGAGTTTGTAAAAGTCTTCGTGGTTTTTCTGGTGTCGTTGGTCGTGACGTTCAGAGTCAAACAGATTTCAGGGCAGTGCTTTTTCTCTAAACCAAGCAGGGCAGTGTTCAAGTGTTACACAGGCCTCGCACCAGCCGACACCTGAACGCAACACGGGGAGAGCAGGAGGTGTGACCGGGACCAGGACCAGAACATAAACTAGGACCAGGACCAGGAGTGAAAATCCAGGTCTCCTCTCTCACGCTTTTATTAAAACTCTCTGACAGGTTCTGGTGTCATTTTAACGTTTCTTTGGTCCTGAAAAGTCGTCACAAAAGCAAAATCAGGCTGAATCGATGCTGAAATATCAACATCAAGTTACTAATTTGGAAAAAGTCTGAATTCAGGATTTATCAGGTCGCTTTCTTATGGAAGCTCATTTCTGCCAGTTAAAAAAACAAAAACGTGATGAAAAATGAAAAACGTGCTTTGACTATGTTTCTTGGCACATTCTGAGTGAAAATTTTGAGATAAAAAGTCATAATTCTGGGTAAAAAAGTCAAAATTTCGAGTTAACAAAGTCAAAATTTTGACAAAATCTCAATTCAGGAAACATCAACTCAACATTACAATATTTTATCTCAAAATTTAAACTTTTGACTCAAAAATTTAACCTTTCATCTCTAAATTTGGACTTTTTAAACTGAAATTTCAACTATTTTATCTCGAAATTTCCACTTTTCTATCTCGAAATATCAACTTTGCAAGAAGTTCATGTCTTTGTTTTCCAACAGATGGAAACAGGCTTCCATATTTTCTAATCCAAGAAGGAAACAATTTTAAATCTTCTTCTTTTTTTGTACGAAGTTTGGTTGAAGTGCACAGACATCAGGAGAAACCAAAATATTTTTCTTCAAGCATAGTTTTTTGCTTAAAATAGAAAAATAAAATTCTCCTCAAATCTGAGTTTGTTTGTTTTTTTCTTGGACTTCAATCAAAAATAATTACACTGCTGTAAATCTGAGCACACCTTCACTGCAAAACTGAGATGTAAGCAAATGTTTGCATCTTACTTTTTAGTCAAATTTGTCTTTTCAGTCTCGCTGGAGCCACATTCTTCGTCCAAAAACATGTCTTGTTTTAAGATATTTATGGACTAAATTGATGCCTGAATTGTTTGCAATAAGGAGAGAAAATCCACAAATTCTGCAGAATCTTACTCTTTAGGTTTCTTGAAAGCAGAATAGGAACGTTTCTCTTACCCCAGTGGCAGAATTTTTCTTTGTTGCAAGAAATTCAGGCATATTTTTGTCTTTAAATAACTTGAAACAAGACATTTTTTCTGAACTGGCTCATATCAAGATAGAAAAGACTTTTTTTTTTTATTAATAATAAGACAAAAACACTAACTTAGATTTCAGTTTTTTGCAGCGTTCAGAGCCTGAACACCTCCTGCTCTCATGGTTTTTTTTTTTAAAGAATCAGCCGAACAGGAAACACAGGAGCCAGTTTTTGAAGTTGGCTGAATAAAAGTGCTGCGATTTATTTTAAAGATTTTAAAATCTGCTTTTAAAAAGTAAAACATGACTCATGAGGAGTTTGTAAAAAGAAACACTTGTTTGTTTGTTTGTTTGTTGTAGATTCAGTCGTTATGCCGACGATGTGCCGCTGCTACCATCACGGGAACCAATCACGAAGCTGAGGACACTGATGTAACGCTGTTTGAAATCAGCCCGCCCACTTTTATAAGCGCACCAATCAGAGGCCAGCGTTCTGGACGAGTCTGCTGAGGTCGAAACGAAACGTACAATCGTGTTAAAGTGAGGGAGAGTGAGCCTCTAATACATGCTGAGTCACTTAGCAACACGTTAGCATCCGCAGCAGCCGTCACATCGCATCAGATCAGACGCCGGATCATGGCGAGCTGCGAGCGCGCCCGGACAGAGCGGTAACAGAGTCCGCCCGTCGCTCCAGTCCTGTTCAGACCGGATCAGAGTTACACAACAGCTGTTAGTGTCTCCATAAATCATTCACCGCCCCAAACGGCTGCGGGGGCGTCTTTCCCAGCATTCATCATGCAACATTTCTGCCTGCGACTCCTCCGTTTGGGAAACACTCAAATTTCCTCTGACCTGAACGCAGCACGAGGGCAGAGCCAGGAGGACGTTTTTTTATTCTGTGAGCTCTGCACTTTTTTCTACTTTACATTCCTCACACACAGCTGCAGCTTCACTTCATTTCTAGAAACTCATCCTGCAGAAAGAGCGGTGCGTTCGCGCTCTGACGACGCAGATTCAAGAGATTACAAGAGCAAACAAAACTTAATCCAATCTAACAGAGTCCGTCTTTAAATGTTGACTCTGCTTTTTGTTGCCCTGAGTTTCGTCTCTCAGGCTGCAAAGTCGAGCTGATGATACCAAACAAAAAAACATGTACACAGGCTGTTTTCTTCAAACTAGGGATTTAAGTTTGCGTTCACTATCTTTGTTCTCACAGACAAAACAAAACGTCAAACATCTGTATTTCTAACCTGTGCTTCTCTGGCATCTTGGTGGCAGCTTTATAGGTTAAAGGAAAAACTAAAAAACTAGCCCAAAGGAAAGCAAAAAGAAAGTGTGTGTAACAAAACATCACACTGAAAATCATTGAAATGTAAATGAAAAAATAAGGTGATAAATAGTTTAAAATGTTTTAACATCTGGTTGGATAAAATATTTCTCTGGTTACACCAGAATGCCAGAGAATCTTAAGCTGCAGTAATTTTCAGCCCTGTTCAATGTTTAAATATCGCATATTTGCAGTAAATGTTTCCTGCAGCCAACACATAGTGGCACACATTTAAGTTTCCAGTCAGTGCTTCTCTGGCCTCTTCTCTGGCATCTTGGTGGTAGCTTTAAAAATAAGCAGAAAATCTCACCAAAGAAATTTTAAAAAACAAACTAAAATGCAGACAATTAAAAACTGAGATATTTTAATCTGTATCTGGATAAAATATTTCCCTCAACGTTAAGATGCCAGAGAAACTTCATGGCTCTTTGCTAAGATTCCAAAATTTTCAACTTTCTAGTGGATATTCTGGGTTTCTCCTACAGTTATCATTTTACTTCAGCATTTGTATTTTCTGATCAGTTCTTTTCTGGAGTCTTGTGTAGAAAAAAACAAAACTTAAAAGTAAGCCTTAACAAACAAAACATGTCATAGAAATTAATGACATATCATAGATTGGATCAAATATTTCTTGGTCTGCGTAAGGAGGCCAGAAAAACTTAGTCTACATCATTGAGACTGAAATGTTACTACTTGCTCAGAATTAAATGATGCACATTTACATTTCTCCTGCAGTCAGTGTTTTTTGTGACACATCCATGTGTTCAACCTGTGCTTCTCTGGCCTCTTCTCTGGCATTGTGGAGGCAGCATTGAAGACTGCGCCAAAAATGTTTAAACAAAACAAAACACAAGCAAAAAATGGGAAACTATTTCAATCTCCATCCAGATGAAATATTTCTGTGAGACACACCTATGTGTCCAAACAAAGCTTCTCTGGTCTCTTCTCTGGCATTGTGGTGGCGGCTTTGAATTAAGCAGAGAAACTGCCCCAGAAATGTTTAAATAAAATAAGACAAAACAAAAACAATGGGAAACTATTTCAATCTCCATCTGGATGAAATATTTCTTGGGTGACGTCAGGATGCCAGAGAAGCTTAATGTCTCGTTATGAGGACGGTCGACAAATTCCATCACACATTGATGTGTCTGATCTGCTCTTCTCTGGCAGTTTTATAAGTCAGCAAACAGGCAAAACTAAGACAAAGAAAAGTAAAGAAGTAGTTTTGGATAAAGTATTTCTCAAAGTATGCCAGAGAAACTTTTCAGCTTTGAGTTTCATGCATTATTTTCTGCACCGTTACTCCTGAATTTAAAGCCTGCAGACAAAACTCAGGGCTGAAATCAGGAAGGTCGTCTGTTTCTGCAGTTTCTGACTTTTCTTTGAGTCTTTCTCAGGATGAATTTTTAGAGATGAAGTGAGAATAATTTCTCTCTGTGCAGAAATGAAACCAGTGTAAACGTGACCGATCATGAAGCAGTGCAGGCTGTGAAATTACGTGATTAGTACGAACACCAGCATGCTTCTGTAGAAACTAATCTGGAAGCTTCTAGAAACCAGCAGGTCTCAGGTCCACGAACGTGAGCCGCTGACTCAGTCCCAGTCCGTCTGCCCCCCCCGACCCCCCCGACCCCCAACCCCGACCCCTGAAGCTTTTTATCGGCAGTGTCTGCAACAAAACCCAACGTCTCCCCGACCTGGAAACAAAACGAGGGAAACAAACCAGACGTGGCAGCCGAAGAAGACAACGTAAGATCTCTTCTCTCTGATTGGACAGACAACACGGAGAGGAAGAAGAAGAAGAAGAAGAAGAAGAAGAAGAAGAAGCGCAGCGTGAAGAAAGTGCGAGAGTTTTTGCATTCATTAGGAGATGAAAGAAGTGGATTTTCTACATGGCTTAAAGCTTCAGAGTTCTCAGCGCTCGCTCAACTCGGGAAAACATTTAGTCGTCGTGGCGACGGCCATGATGATGATGATGATGATTACAAAGAAGCGATGAAGAGTAGGTGTGCTAGCCTCCGGGCGCCGAACCAGCAGGGCTTTTTGCATAAAATGTAAATCATCATCATCAACGTCCTGATCANCTTTTTTTCTTTGTTTTCGTTGTTTTCGCCGTCGTCGTCGTTGTCGTCGTCGTGGCGGTTGTTGTCGTCGTTGTTGGTGTGGTTGTAGTTGAACAGAGGGAGTGTTAAAATGGGAGTTCTCCTCCTCCTCCTGGCCTGTGGGGGGCGCTGCAGGCTACGATCCGTCCTGCTCTGTGCAGTCCTCCTGCTGCTCCCCCAGCGCCTCCGCGTTCTCCGCTAGCTCCCCGCCGTTCAGCGTCGGGCTCCGTGAGGATTTCTGCAGCTTCTCCTCGAGCTCGTGCAGCGACGGCTCCTTATACATGCAGACTGTGGACACACACACACACACACACACACACACACACACACACATTTGAAAAACCTCTGATCACACCAGGTGACATCAAAACAGCATCAGAAAACAAAAATTTTGCAGCCGATAATAAAAAATGGTTCGAATGGTGATACAAGTATGAAATTTGGCGTAGATTCTCTCTAAAGGCCACTCCTTCAGAAAAAAAAAAAAATATTAGAGACTCGAAATGTCAAGATTGCCACCATTTACAACAAATGTTCATCATTTCTATTGTTCAAATGGGAAAGAAAGGAGGAAAGAGGTGAAGAAAGTTAGAGGTAGGGATGTGTACTGATAAGATTTTATCGATACCAATTCACTTATTGGTTTAAATAAATAAAAATATGTACAAAATCACCTGCCACATGACAAGATGTGTTATTTCATTTTATGTTATTGACCGAAGTAGGCCACCTATGGCGCTTTTCCACTGTGCAATTCCAGCTCTAGTCTACTCGTCTCTACTGGGTTTGGTTCTTTTCCTCTAGCCCGACTACAGACTCACGGTGGGCGTGGATCTTATAACACAGCTGCGCTAAAGTGCTGCACAGAAGTGCGTGCATGTTCATCTATAACGCCACACAAACATCATTTTGTACTAACATATGTGCCACCGTGGTCTTTAAAGGAAAAAAAAAAAGCTTTAAAAAGATTTCATTAAAGTAATACAGCGGCTCAATGTGGGTCGTCATGACAACGGAGGTAAACAACAGCCTGGTGCTGCTGCACGCGGAGGAAAACGAAGGAGCTGCTTCCTGACATCAACTCTTCCCTGGATCCAGTGAGATCACTTTAATTTTTGATTTTTGGGCCTGGTATAGCAGAGATTTGTTGTTGATCAATCATTCTTCTTTGAACTGGTTTTCCTTTTTGGTTCCCTGTGGATTAATGGACTGATTGGTGCTTAAAGACTCTCGTGGCAGACAGATCGCTCCTGCACCGACCAACTTTGATTTAATTTAAAAGACTCTTTAAAGCCAACTATCTTTGCTGTTAACTTCTTTTTGNGGCACCTCCAGCACTTACTCACTTTATCAAACTCAGTTTATTTTTCTCTACAAGCTTTTTGTCTGAATGTCACATCTGCGTATAACACTACCTAAAAGAATGCAAAAGAAATTATAAACTTGCAAATTTGCCAATTAATAATCTCCAAAACTTGCCACTTTTACACATAAATTTGCCAATTTACATAATCGAAAAAATTTGCCACTTTTAAACTTGCAAATTTGCCACTTTCTAATCTTGTGAATTTGCCACTTTTACACATACATTTGACACTTTATAGAATCAAAAATTGCCACTTTAAACTCCCGTATTTGCCACTTCATAATATCCGAAAATTTAAAATTATCAACTGGCGAATTTGCCACTTTAAGATATCGAAAACTTGCCACTTTTACATGCAGATTTGCAAATTTACATTATCAAAATATAGCCACTTTTAAACTTGCAAATATGCCACTTATATTACTGAAAATGTGCTACACTGAAAAAACTGAAATCTAAGCAAGTCATTCTGTCTTATTTTTAGTAAAATTTCTCTTACTATTCTTCATTTGAGCCACATTTACTAGACAAGGTCATAAAAATGTCTCATTTCAAGTTTTTTAAAGACAAAAATGAGGCATCAATTGCTTGTAACAAGTAAAAAAAATCAGCCAATGGGATAAGATAAAAGATTCTTGTTTTAAGACATCTTTCTAATTTCAAGAAACTTCCCGGGTGAATTCGTCTTATCCCATTGGCAGATTTTTTTGACTTGTTACAAGCAATTTACACCTCATTTTTGTCTTAAAAAACTTGAAATAAAACATTTTTATGACCTGGTCTGGTGAATGTGGCTCAAATTAAGAACAATAAGACAATTTTTACTACAAATAAGACAGAATGACTTGCTTAGATTTCTGTTTTTGCAGTGAACTTGTACACTTGCAAATTTGCCACATGAATCTGCTACTTCTTACTTTTACACTCCCAAGTTTTTCACTTTATCCTCTTGAAAATTTGCCACTTTATGATCTCAGCATTTTGACACTTAAAAACGCTCACATTTGCTACTTTTAAGTCACAAATTTGACAATTTATAAAACTTTTTTTTCCTTAAGTGGCCCTAATACGCTGTTGTAGAATCTTATCAGAAGAAAAGCAAAGAAAAATGACTTTGCTGTTTTTGTTCTTCTTTCATTCAGAGGTTTCACATTCAAAAACCAAAACAGGTGAGCTAAGCATGTGTGTGTGTGTGTGTGTGTGTGTGTGTTTGTGTGTATGTGTGTGTGTGTGTGTCTCACCTTCGATGGGTCTGGGCACAAAGTGCGAGCAGGGTTTGGTCTTTTTCACTCGGTTCCCCTTCATGATGACTCCGTCCTTGTTTAGACCCAGGAACCAGGCTCGGCCCGACTCGTGCTGTCGGTACAGCGTGGACGAGTAGATGACGTAGTAGTTCTCAAACACCGACTCCTTAAACTTACACTCTGCTGTGAACACATCCTGACACACACACACACACACACACACAGAGTCTGTGTTAGCTCTAACTGATCCTGATGTCTGAGCAGCCTGATCTGGATCATCATAGTCTGGAGAATATTTATTTTGATGAGTTTGCTCCTGACAATGTCTTTTTTTATATTAAGGGCGTCTGAATATAAGATAAAAACACTAAATTTGATGGAAAAATATCTTAAAACTAGTGAAATTATCTGTCCATGCAGCAAGAAAATTTCACTTGACTATAAATCTTGAAATCAGACTGATAAATAAAAACAAGATGGCCTTGATAAGTATTCTCAGATCTTAAAACAAGAAGAAAATGAAGAATTCTAAGTGAAATATACTGAATATGAGCAATAGAATCTAATTTCATGCTTCTTATATTCTTAACTTTAGCAAATGGAATGAAAAATATCACTTTTTAAGTCATAACTACTCAGGATTCGAGAAGTATAATTAAGATAATTCTTGATTTTTGAGCCTGGGTTTGTAAAATTCTCAGCTGTTTGCTAAATAAACTGTGTCTTAAAAAGATGATTTTTTTCTGTTATTCTTAAATCAAACACCTTGAGGTGGAGCTAAATCTTTAAACAAGCTTTAATGTTTATGAAATTAAATGTGAGAAAACCAAAGTAACTTGTTTTATTAATAACAATAATAATACATTTTATTTAAGGGCGCCTTTCATGGCACTCAAGGTCACCTTACAAGAATAAGTGCATTAAAAGAGGACTAAAACAGATATAAAACAAGCAATACAATATAATGCAATATAAAACAATAAATTAAAATAAATTTTTATCATTTTGATGAGATAAAGGTCTTTGAACTCATGTATCAAATATAATATTTTTGGCTATAAAGGGTTAAGAGCAGGAGCAGGTTGGGACGACTCTCATTGTTTTAACAGTTATCCACTCATTTTAGGATTCTCAGACTAATTAAGACAAAATTGAAACGTTCATGCTGTTTTTCTTTTTAGATCTAACATAGTTTTAAATGCTAAAAATAAGCTAAAAAAAACATTAAAACAAGATATTTTATTAAGTATGTCTTAAAGTACGATTGTACATCTTGGTAAAGTGCAAGATTATTTGCAGTGTAGATTTTGGAAATGGAAAAAAAAAAATCAAACACTTTTTCCCTGATGCTTTTGTGTCAGAATTAAATGACCAAGCGACAACATCCAACCTGAAAATATGCAACGATGCCAAAATGTTTAAAGCTGCTGTTTTTGTTGAGTATTTTCTTGGGTCTGACTCTGGAAAGTCGCCTGACTGTAACAAACCTACGACAGTTAAAGGAAGGGTCTGATGTCACAGCTGTTTGTGGTTAAGAATCCTCCTCCTCTGTTGCAGTTTACAGAGTTTTCCCTCCATTCAGTCGTTCTAACGTCACAGAGAGATTTCACAACCGACTCCACGGGGACTGAAAGTTAAATACGATCTGTCCGAGCCAAAGTGGAGCCTGCTGAGACTGAGGGATGTAAATTTAGCTCTTCATTGCCCCCCAGGTAAAACAGGTGATAAAACAGGTGGTTAAAGAGAAGAAGGAGGAGGGAGCCAATCAGAGCAGAGGAGCCTGTTCTGTGTTCACATGAATCTGTTTCTCTGTTGGATTAAAAACAAACGGTTGGTTTTCGTGTTTCTGGCTCATTTCCTGCTGATGTTAAATATGTTACAGGTTTGTTGTTGTGTCCACACAAACACGTGGGAGGAACAAAAGCAACACAAACCAGGAACGAGTGAGAGAGAAGAGAGGAGGCAGGAAGGAGAGAGGTTTAGGAGGAAAATGGATGATGAAATTATTTTTCATCCCGGTGTCACACGTCAAATATCTGAGTCAGGTGTGTCAGAGTTATCTACGATCACTATCAGCCACAGAAACGAACTTCAGGAATGTTAGAGACGATTAAAATGATAAAAAAAGAAACAATCTGTCCCTCAGCGTCTCTCTTGGCCCAGATAAATGAAAACCTGTTTCCTGGTTCATCTCAGGTGAGCCAGGTGAGGGGGCGGAGCTTCTTAACCCTGTAAAGCCCTACCTATCAAAAAAATTGTCAGGAAATTCCAATATTTTTGGATTTGAGATGATTATTAGCCCTTTTAACAAAATGCAGAAAAAATATTGCTTTATCATTTCATTCATGATGTATGTCTTGTATCACATTCGATGCACTGGGCAATTTTGCAAACTATTTTATGTATTTTAGTAAAGTTTTTTTAGTAAGTTTGCACTTATTTCATGCAGAAAACACTTGTTTTTAAATAAAAAGCAACTCTTTTCATGTTATTCTTGTTGCAACTTCTTGAAAATACAGCAATGATTTTCCTGAAAATATGTGAGAGGATGATTTTTATAAGATTTTGAACAGGACCAAAATAAAACTTCAGCCGACTGTGGTGAAATGACAATCCTTAAGGTGGTAGAATATGTTTTAAAAATATTTTTAACAGGTTTTTAAAGAAACTTTTTATCATTTTGATGAGATAGACGTCTTTGAACTCATGTATCAGATATAATATTTGTGACTATAAAGGGTTAAGAGCAGGAGCAGGTTGGGACGACTCTCATTGTTTTTCCTCCACAGTAAAAACAAACCTGTTTTTCTTCTTTTTTTTTTTTTTGCAGGATAATGTGAGTGATCAGTCCTGACACAAACTCAAACACAGTCAGGAATCACGTTTGGTCTGAGTTTAACTCCAATTTATTTCACCTTATATAGAAACAAAATTTTAAACCAACAACCAATCAAATCATATATTGAAGTAAACATTCAATAATCTCACACTTTGTCCTTGATCAAATGAGTTAAAGGAGAACCTCACATCAAGAGATTATGCAAAGTTGAAATAAAACATACTAAGTAAATAAAGATGCATGTTCAATAATTTGACTACACAGTGTTTCATTACGTACTGTCCTTAAGGTGTGTGGTTAATTTTAACTACATACAAAATCTCAATCATCACCTTCATTTATTCATGTTGTTCCAGACTCACAGAGACTTTCAGGGGTAAAATCTTCAGAGGTTGGTTCCTCCATGTGCAAATGTATGGAAACAGTTTCTCAGTGAAAGTGTGTGTGAAGGTGTGTATGTGTGTGTTAGTATCAGGATCAGAGAACGACAGCTGTCCTCTGTCCCAGTCCAGATTCACTCTGATCCTCTGGAAACGACGATTCTTCACTGACAGAACAGAGACACCAGGGGATGAGGAGAACGCTCTGTATTCACCATCAAAGAACCTTATTCTCCAACATCCAGACCGTTTGAATCCTTCTTTCTGAACAGACCCTGATACCAAACCCAAGATCCAGCTCTGATTGTCTCCAACCTCGATGTCCCAGCTGTGAGTCCCTGAGTTAAAACTCTCAGAGCCCCGGACAGACCAGAGGTCCATTCTCTCTGGATTTTCTGGAACTTTCTGTCTCTCTCCTCCTTTTCTCACTGAGGTCAGATCCTCAGACAGGATGAGTTCAGGTCCAGCAGAGTTTGGGTCCAGAATGAGAGGACTGTAGGAGACCATGTTCTTCATCTTGTTCCAGATGTTGAAGCTCAGGTTGCCCAGGTGTTTGTCCTGCTCTATCAGAGCTCCTGAGGGCAGCTGTGGATCCTCCAGCAGGGGGCGCTGCTGGACTCTTTCCACTGCAGCCTTGTAGTTTTTCAGGAATGAGACGTCTCCAGCTCTCAGCTGCTCCTCTGTGTCTCTGACTGTGTCTGAAAGAGCTGCTATCTCTCTGCTCAGAGCCTCCATCTGCTCCTTCATCCTNCCTCTGACTCTTCTGCTCCTCTTCCTCCCTCAGTGCAGACAGCCTGGCCTCCTCTTCCTCTTCTAGAAACTCATGAAGCTTCTTAAACTCATCCTTAATCTGCCTCTCTGTGTGTCGGGCCTGGACCTCAATGTGTTCTGCAGTTTCAGCAAACTTCACTTTAACTCCTTCACAAACCTTTAACTTGCTCTTTAAAGGCTCCAGAGTTTCCAGAAGCTTCTTCTTGAAGTTTCCAGCAGCTTCATCGATGGGTCTGAATCTGTGCTCGCTGTGTTTCTCTGAATCTCTGCAGATGTGACAAACTGGCTGCTGATGGTCCAGACAGAAGAGTTTGAGTTTCTCCGAGTGCAGACTGCAGAGATCCTCTGAAGGTCTCTGACCTCTCTCCTGGAGGAAACTCTCACACAGGTTCCTTAAAGCCAGGTTAACAGGTGGTGCTGCCTTTGAATGTCTCTTCTTACAAACTGGACACTCCCTGTCCTCCTTCTCCCTCCACCAGCTCTGCAGACAGTCTTTACAGAAGCTGTGGCAGCAGGACAGGAGGACCGGATCTTTATAGACCTCATGGCAGACCGGACAGCTCAGATCTTCCTCCAGTCTGGACGCCATTCTGTCTGAGAGTGAAGCTGAAGACGCAGCTTTAGGAAGTTTCTCCCTGAGACACAAAAGTTTGTAAAAGTCTGATGGTAAAGTTCCCAGAGTTCTGTCTTTGGTCTGACTTTAAATCTCAGCGTCTGTCTCTCAGCTCAGTTATAACAAATACTTGTTTTCTGGTCAGTCTCAGGTGAGTCAGGTGAAAGTGGGCGGAGCTTCTTTGGGCAGAAACAGGTTTGAGTGGCTCTTCTTTTAATGTTGTGACACATGTTATGCTGATAAAGTTCATGTTGATTGAGGCCTGTGATAAGTCCCTCATTCTTTTTTAAAAAAATGTGGCGTCACCCTGTAGAGAACATGAGGAAATTCCTGTTCTGGCCGTGACGCTCCCTTGCACGTCTCTGTGTTTGCTCTTATCTCCTGTATCACCGTTTCTCCTCCTCCATCTGGTTTCTCTTGCTGTGCACATAGTGACTGAAAGATTGCATTTTAAAGTTTTATGGGGGGAGCAGGCGTGAATTATAGATGGTGGATGGACTCAGTGAGGCAGAGCAGCAACAAACTGCAGTCCCTCTGCAGACTCACAGCTCGGACGTTTCTGCCAACATTACGCTTTAAGTCCGACTGTCGTACAGGAGGAGGTCACTGAACCCTGAGAGGCCTGAGTGCTCGTCCTGACTAAGAGTCCATTAGGACGACACCAGCTCCTGACTCTGACACTTCAACCAGCTACAGGACGACAGGAGCTTTGGAAAGTGACCTCAGTGAAAAATCAAACCAACCTGCATTATTGTTCATAACCATTTCTTTATAAACAACTTTCTCATCTACATCTGGGTGAAATTTGAGCTTCTTAGGTAAAATCTTGTAGGAGTTAGAGAGTTTTTAGTCTCAGGTGATCTCTTGTCTGTAGACTGTGCAAACAAAACCAGCTTCATCAGTGCTCAGTGTCCTCTTTGTAGTCAACTTTGCTTTCTTTGTGGAAAAGTTCAACAAAAAAAATCATCTAATTGTCGATCACAGTCTCTGATTATACCTCATCATGAATGGGAAAGAAGACTCACAGCGATAAATAGGTCTCACCAATGATCTAAATGGGATATTCAGGGTACGGGCGTCAGGATGTGACGTAATGACCCAAAACAGGTAGAACATCCCAGTTGTTGTGATCACTATCAGAGTGATTCTTTCACTAATGAAGAAAACTGAGAAACAAACTTAGAGACTGAAATGTGAAGAATCTAAACTTTCTAACGCAGTAAAACATTCTGATGTTTGATGAAGTCTTTACTGTTTATACTTTGACAAACATCATATGAGTGATGAACAGGTGGAGCACTAAAAGTTACAGGAACCCCGACTGTAAGGACTAACAGGCATGAATCTGCTTAAATGTTTGTCTCAAACTAGAATTTGTTGTTAAAGACATAACAAATTGGTTTTTCTTTAAAAAATGCAGTTTAAAACACAGTTTCTATCCTTCGGGCGCAGCCATTGTTTTACTGCAGCAATGCATTCTGGGTTGATGACGTAGATTGGTTGCTTGGTGCCGAGCATCTGGATTTGGCCGTTTCCTCACTACTAGTCGCTGTAAGTCACGAGGTTTGAGGAGGGAAAAAAACATAATAATGCCACATGTGGCTGCTTTTGGGTGCACTTTTCAGTCCAAAGGAAACAAGGAGACTGATGTTAGTCTGCACAGCTTCCCAAAAGACAAGAAAAGAAGGAAGTTGTAGGAAATGGCTTGTGGGCGTAAACAACTTCCCATGGAGCCGCGGCTATGTTCTGGCCACTTCTCCCCAGAAGCATTTGCTGCATTTAGCCGGCCCATGCTGATGAAAGAGCTGACAGGTGTGGGTCATTATAAACGGAGACTAAAGCCAAATGCTGTGCCGACTATTTTCCAACACAAACCCACAAAACTTCCTCTGGAAACCACTGAAGTCCGTTCCAGGACTTATATGATCCTGTATGAGATCCAGCCCGGTGCAACCATATGACATCACTACCCAGACGTTATTGCGGCGTAAACAACAATGGCGGCCTACAGGTGAAAATATTTTTTCAAATTTTATACAAACTAAGATATTTTGAGAGATTTTATTATGGTTCTTATGTAGCTGGTAAAAACACTGACCATTTAAAAAGAAGCTCTGGCAGCCAGGGGAACTTTAATGCCGGTAATGTTTCCATGATAAACCTATCGCTTTTGTCTTTTGCTTTGATCTTTTTCTATTGGTTAAATCTCATTCTTTAATGTTTATATCATTCTTTTGCTTTGATTTTTTTTTTTATCTTGATATTTTCCTTTTCTTTTGATCTTATTCTATTGTTTGGGTCTCTTCTTTCTGCTTTGATCTTTTTCTTTTGCTTTGATCTCATTCTAATGTTCATATCTCGTTAAATTGCTTTGATCTTATTCTATTTGTTTCAACTCATTCTAATGTTTCGGTCTCATTCAGATGTTTTAATCTTATTTTATTTAACTCTTTATATTGTTTTGTTTTCATAATGATGCTTTTAACTCATTCACATGATTTTTTCTCTTTCTAATGTTTTGCTTTGATCACTTTCCCATGTTTTCATCTTATACTAAGGGTTGATTCACATTCAATCATTCTGATCTTATTCTTATGTTTTGATCTGGTTCTCATGTTTTAATCTCATTTTACAGTTTTGATGTGATTCGAACCCTATGATCTCATTTAATTCTGATCTCATTCTCATGTTTTGAACTGATTATTTTCCTTTAACATAATCTCTTCTCCTCCTGCTCCACCCTTGAGGTTTTCTCTCGCTCTGGAAACAAGACTGTTGTTACTGAAACGTTAAAGTGCAGTTCTCGGTGTGTTTGTATGTTGTGTGTAGGTGTTTCTGTCTTTACTGAAAGTTCACGGCTGCAGCTCTGAGAGGAAAAGACCAAACACAAACAGAGAGAGAGTGAAAGAAAGAGAGAGAGAGAGAGTTTTCTTACTGATGTGTAGAGGAATCCCTCAGCGTTCATGGCCATGTAGAGTCCAGCTTTCACTCCCTGCATGGCCACCACCCTCAAACCTACGGGGATCAGGTTAAACAGAGCTGCAGGGCGAGAGAGAGAGAGAGAGAGAGAGAGAGAGAGAGAGAGAGAGAGAGAGAGAGAGAGAGAGAGAGAGAGAGAGCGAGGGTGTTGGTTACTGCTGAGCTGGAAAAGTGATTGAGCTCCACAGTTTGATTCAGAGAACGACCTGAACTCACTGCTCTTATCAATCTTCAAATAATGACACAAAAACAAAGTTATTTAAAAATTACAACAACAACAACAACAGCTAAAAAACAAATTTGATTTCACCAGAAGAGTTTAAAAAGTGATATTAAATCTGTATAAGACACAAACACAGTCTCTGTGACACCAACATTTGTTTCTGACTTTATTGGAGTCTCGATAACTTCAAGCGGTGATAGTTTAGTTCAGTTTAGTTTATTATTTCATCCTGTCATGCACCAAAAAGGTGCCCAGCCCTCACAGACTGTAATGACACTTAAATAAAGAACAGAAATGAACAGTTGAGCAAAGATGAGAGAGTGTCAGCATGGTGCTAATCAGAGAGAAACAAATCAAATTCAATATAATGTTGCCTGTTAGTTAATCGACCTTACACATTCACTTTAGCAGAAACTTTAGTTTAAAAAAAACAAACAAGCGCATCAATCAGGGCACGTCGCTGCTTCCACATGTGCACAAGTTGTTTCTAATTAAAAAGCTGTTGCATGCAGCTCTACCAGAAAGTGGTTTGCATTCAGGTTTTGTTAAATGGCCAAACAATCGTCAACTTTGGACGCCTCTTCTAGCCACGCCCACTGAGATACAAAAAAAGCTTTAATCAATTTTTATCATCAATGTGTCTGGTATTCACATATTCAATTTGAAGGGGATCCAACAAAAAATCTTGGACCAGTTCGTTCAAGTACGTTCTACTAAAGTGAGAATGAAAATTCCAACTTTGACGACCAATTTCCCAACTTCCTGTTTGGCTTTTCCTATAACATTATATGTGTTTGAGAAGATTTTAACATGATAAATGTACAAGAAAAGCTTCATTCTAACTGGAGCGTGTTATTATATGAAGATATAAATATACAGAATAATGTTTAAAATGATAAAACTCAGATATGTTTTTAAGGATATTAAACATTCAAACATTTGTATAAAAGAAAAGCCCTTTAAGAAGTGACCCCAAATCCAACAAAGACCAGAAATGTAATTGAACATATGTTGTATAACCCGAAAATGTAATCACTGACCCAAAATTTAACAAGTTGTTACATTTTTTGGGCTGGGCATATGTCGCATTATTGACCAGTTATTTCATTTTGGGTTTTATTACATTGTTTTTCTGAAATTTCAGGTCTTTGTTACAAATCTAGCAATAACAAGGCGATACAGCGTCCTTAATTTTAGGGTCGGAGTTGAGCCGTGGAAATGTTTGAGACTTAAAAGTGGGCCCTGAATTGGAAAATGTTGAGAACCACTGGTCTAGTTTACACATATCATATTTAAAAAACAATCAGATAAAAGCTCTGAGGTGAGTTTGTTTACATACGTTCACTAAAAATCATCAATATTGAGTGTGTATGTGGTTTTCTGCTGCTTTAGACAGCCTCTAGTGGACACTCAGGGAACTGCAGTTTTGTGAATGTTTGTGCTTGGTTACAAACTGATTTAATCTGACAGAAACTTAATATTAATCATCATTGTTTAACACAAAACTAAGAGTCTGTGGGTTTGGAAAGAAAAGATGTTTTTTTTCAGGAGTCAGTTTGTGTTTTTTTTAAAGCTGTGACGTGTTTTTCTTTGAGCTTCAAACATTTTCTAATTAGAGAATAATGAGAATCAACGCAGCGTGTGTCGGTGTGAGGAGCCAGCCTCAGCCTGCTGGATGTGACGCTACCAGCTGATAAACTGAGAGAAAGACACCAAATAAAGAGGGGGGGGGCAGTGATGGGAGGTGATTTAATCCTCGGGGACACTGAGCTGCAGTGTGGGTGAGGATGAGGAGGAGGTGGTGGAGGAGGAAGAGGCCTGTGGCCATGATGGCTGCTGTTAATCCTCCTTTATTTAACTCAGAGACAGAGATGATCTGAGAGGGGGGGGGGGGTCCAAACATCTCCTCCTCCTCCTCCTCTTGTCCTCCTTTTGGATTCTCTCTTTAAAGGAACACAATCTGTAATCCTGAGCTCATCCGACGCTGAGCCGACGATCTGAGGATCAGGATCCAACCAGGTGTTTGATTTAGGATTCAGTCAATAAAGGTTTTACACATTCAACTGTTCAGATCAGGGGTTTCCCACCTTTTCAAACTCAGGGCGCACTTTCCACCAAGTGCACTTTATGCAACTGCAACTTACCTCATGCAACTTCTCTTTTGTATTGTGTATTTTGTATTCTGTGCTTGTATTTTGCACATTATAGTATTTATATTCTATAGATTCCACTTCTACCACAACTTCTTTTCTGTATTTTGTATCCTGTTTTTTAGTCTTATCTATTGTCTCTTGTAAATTGTACATAATAATATTTTTATCTATATTTACTATTTTTACAAATGTAGCCGGGAGTCCGACAAAAATTTTGTTATGCCTGCATAATGACAGTAAAAAGAATCTTGAATCTTGAATCTTTTAAGTCTCTAACATTTTGAGGCCCAACTCCAACCCCGTAGATATGGAGGCCATGTTATGAAGTCTTAGAGCACGTTTTGTATTCAAATGTTTAAACATCTTTAACCCTCGGGATACCAAATCCACTGATTTTCAAGTGTACCTGAATGTATCATGAGTGACATCAGCAACATACGTTCACAGAAGTTTATCAACATCCCCTTGATTCTCACGTCTTCTTTAAAAGTTTGCAGTTATTAAACCATTTGCTAAATTGTGCTAGAAAAATAAAAAACACAAATTTTCTACATTTTTCTGCCCTGTCTCAAACCCTAAATGATGAATATATATGCTGTGTATTCACACTTCAAAAATCCTCTGAACTTTGCCTGAACTGATCGAAGATTAGGAGTTCATTTTGTTCAGAAAATGAGTTCAGAGTGAGAAAAAATGTGAAAGAAGCAAATAAACGAGCAGAAACTGCTTGGTATCCCGTGATTGCGTTTTAACATTGACACCACAATTGTTTGTTTTTATCTTAAAGTAATTACACTCCTACCTACGCAAAAATCATACTGTTTTGGAAACAGTTTGGCGGCCCACTTGCAACACCTTCACAGCCCACCAGGGGGCCGGGACCCACAGGTTGGGAACCACTGGTCTAGATAATATCAGTATAAACTTTGTGGTGATATAAATTTACACCTTAGGGACACAATAAGGTCTGACGTTTACGACTGCAAACATAATATCTGAGAGCTGCATTGTTGCAGGATGAAACTGTAAAAACGTGACGGTTAAGGAGAAAACAAAACAAAACATGACATCAGCCAATCACTAAATTATATGATTGTGAAGAAAGATTTAGGAGAGAAACAGGAAGCGGTAAATAGAGTTTAGATCGATTTGTGACTTTAAGTGTGTTTGAATTACATTGTTGCTTTGTTGTTAAGTTTTTTCATTATAAAAATGATGAGTGAAGCCTCCTGATTGGTCAGTTTCAATCACAGAGCTGGAGAAACAACTTCAGCTCCCTCTACTAAAGCACATGGAGAGAAAAACAGGAATGTTTGCATCTTTTTCTGCCTTTTTGATGCTTTTAGGGTCACACTTGTTTTTTTTCTCTCACTTTTAGGGATTATGTTACCTGGTATTAACCTCATAATTTAGACGATTACGCTCTTGTTATAAGTGAATGATGTTATTAACACCTGAGACAGTGAACAGAGGTGAGGCAGATACAGGTGGGGCTGTGTGTGTGTGTGTGTGTGTGTGTGTGTGTGTGTGTGTGTGTTAAATAGTTAAATAGAGACTCACTGTTGTCGCTGTTCTCGTCTTTGTTTCCGCTGATGGTTCCATCAGGCTGCATCTGCAGGTAGAAACCCTGCTCACTGAAGAGACGCGTCACGATGCCCTTCAGCTGCGGCTCTGAAACACACACACACACACACACACACACACACACACACACACACACACACACACAGTTTGTTTGTGAGCGTTTGGTTCCTCTGTGTGTGTCCACTCACAGCTCGTTCATTATTCAGCTGCGGGAGTTTGACTTTCAGCAGCTTCTTCATCACCTCCTCTTCTTCCATCAGCTTACTGACACTTACACTCACACACACTCACACACACACACACACACACACACACACACACACACTCACACACACTCTGTTTGTACACCCTCCTCCTCATCATCACCCTGTTTTATCACACATCATCTCCNGAACTGCAGCCAGTGACTGTGAGTTAAATCAGTGAGAAGTGGATTACAGCGACTCATTTATCTCAGCTCCTCACAGCTCGGTGCTCTGATACGTGTCAGTAACGTTAGTGAATCCTGGTTGTGTCCTACCAGGTCTCATCTACCAACTCCAACCTCACCAAGCAGAGCAAACGTAACCTGGCTCTTCATTTTATTGATAGACTCTCAGGTTTGAACAGATCACTGCAGAATAACTGCTGCATGTGGACAGGAATCAACATTAGCACAAACACATTAGAGACTGTTTTAGCCTGATTAGTAGGGCTGAACAATTTTAGAAAAAGATCTAATTGCGATTTTTCTGGCAGATATTGTGATCTCAATTCAATTTACAATTTTATTTAAATCAAGCTTTAGTGAAGTTTTCCCAATGTCCGGCAGAGAATTACATCAAAACATCGAAACATCAAAAGTTTTTACTGTAATGCAAAGATGAAAATTAAGGTAAGAATTATTTTTAACTTTTAGATATAAAGGTCAATATTTAAGTTGAAAAGAGGAAATTTTGAAAAATAAAGACAAAATTATGAGACAAAAAGTCAAAATTTTGAGATAAAAAAAATATCCAAATTTTATGTATTTAATCCAACATTATGTGAAAAAAGTCTAAACTTTCACAAAATTTTAAGATAAAGGCAAATGTCGAAGATAAAAAGTCCAATTTTTGAGATTAAGCATCAAAGTTTTGAAATAAAGGCAACATTAATAGATAAAAGGCAAAATTTTGGAAAAAAAGAGAAGATTTTGAGATAAACAGACAATTTTTGACTTTTCTTAAACCCTTAGTCAAACTCCTCCACTGAGTCTGAACTTTAAATACGACTCTCGTTATTTTTAAACTGGACTTTTTAATCATATTTATTAGTTTTAACAACTGAAGAACAAAAAGAGCATCTTTGACTCTTAACTTTTAAAAACAATTGAGTCCAAAATAACTGTTTTATGTTGAAAAAGATAAAATACAAAACAATTTAAAAAAACAAACAAATGAAATAAGAGATGATAAGAAAAACCAAAATTCAACAATCCCAAGGAAAAAAGGAATTTTTTCCGACAGTTTTATACTTAAACACGTGTGTGAAACAGCTGACACAAAAGATCCTGGGTCAGTCAGGAGTAAAAAAAATTGCAGTTTTGGCGAAAACATGATCGTGATTTCGATCAGAAAACAATAAATTGTTCAGCCCTACAGATTAACTTTAATAGTCTCACTCTAAGTTGTTGATTCTGATCAGGTTTATAAGCAGATATCCGACTTTTCCAAGTTCACATAGAAAGTCCTCTCTGGGACTTTAAGTAAATTCTCAGTAAACTTCGTCCATGAAAACTTGTGTTTAGTTTTCGAGGGTGACGCTGACATTCACACATTCACACTGATGACGGTTTGACTCCCTCAACATCACATCCTGACAGTGCCTTTGAGCAAACACTCAGACAGCAGCAGCCCCCCCTGAGTCAGCTGAAGGTGTGACGGCGCGAACGAGAGGAAGCTGAAGACATGAAGTGACGACAATGTGGGCCAGAAGAAAACGCTCTCTGCAGAAAATAGACCAAAATACAGAAGATGTGGAGCAGAGAGATGTTCTACTTTACAGACAGACAGACAGACATACAGACAGACAGACAGGCAGACAGACAGACAGGCAGACAGACAGACAGACAGGCAGGCAGACAGACAGGCAGGCAGGCAGGCAGACAGACAGGCAGGCAGGCAGGCAGACAGACAGGCAGGCAGGCAGGCAGACAGTTTCTGTTTCCTACGACCAAATGAAGTGTACGTTATCTAAGTTAAAGCCTTAAACTGTCTCATTTCTGCAGAAGAACCAACACATCAGAAAACTTTCTAATTAAGTCAGGACAACACGTCAACATCAACACAAAATAGTTAAGGCAGTTAAACTAATATCCAAGAGTTAGAAATTATCCGACTACTTAGACGATCAGGAGAAGAATAATCTCCAATTCAGCATTTATTTCAGTAGCAGATAAAACTTAAATTGCTGGACCCTTTCAAAAAGTGAGCCCTGATATCTGGGTTTATTGCAATTTTAAAACATTCATTGACTACACCTGCACAGAAGCGGAGTTACATGAACAACTGAATATAATTGTCCATCAAATATGACTGACACAGCTGTCGTCAGACTTCAGAGAATGAACTAAACGAATAAGTGTGAGTGATTTTCAATCTTACAATGTTTGATAAATTACACATATTTAAACACTGAAACTCTGCATGACTGGAAAGGAGCAGCTGGAAGAACAAAGTTCTTATTTATTGCTGCCCCTATTCTGATCACAAAACTTCCAAATGTGTCGCCACCATCACCTCCACCCGACTCTTAGAGCCTTCAAGAAAGGAACTCAAGTCTCAAGATTGTCAAGCTGGGAACAAACAAACAAACAAAAACAAAAGAACAAACAAAAATAAAAAAAGAAACCAAATAAACATAAGTAAAGAATGCGTCAAATTAAATTTCAAGGTCATAGCTTAAGAAATGTCTCTCTTTATATATATTTTTAAATTGAAAAATATTTCTGCATCCCTTCAAGTCATCCTGCTGAGAATCCCATAATTTAACACCAACAACTGAAACACACATTTGTTTCAACGTTGTCCGAGCAAAATTGATGCCTAAAATTAAATCTCCTTCTATGATTTTCATCATATGAAACATGAATGATTTGAAGAAAGAAGGTCACAGATAAACACCAGAACTTTCTGTCAATAATACACATCAACAAGTACAAGAACACACAGGAAACAGAAGAGTGGATAAAATGCTGAACTTAAGTCACAAAGTTTATGTGAGAGAATATAAAACAAGAAGTAATAAAACACTAAGAGACGTTAATTTCCCTCTCAATCGTCAGGTTTTAATATTCTGAGGTTAAATTTATCCGAGTCACACGGTGTGAGGAGCAGCTGAGAGTTTAACACGTCTCTGACTCTCAGCAACACACACATCTGAGAAAACGGAGGATAAAACGGCTCCTCCACGATAAAACGAGAGGAGGTGGTTCTGATGGATGGTGGGAACAACTGGAGGATCATCCACTGAAGCTGGGATTGAACCAACAACCTGCAAACGTCAGAGCTTCATGGAGCCACGAGCATGGGTCAGAGTCTGACAGAGAAAAGCTGTTTTTACACCTGAAGTTATTTTCCTACGGGATTAGTTTCACTTAGGCACAGAAAAGCAAAAGAAAGATAAACTGGAGAGAGATAGAGCATGAGCTAAAGGCTAAAACAGGAGCTAAAGGTTAAAACAGGAGCTAAAGGCTTTAAACAGGAGCTAAAGGTTAAAACAGGAGCTAAAGGCTGAAACAGGAGCTAAAGGCTTAAAACGGGAGCTAAAGGCTAAAACAGAAGCTAAAGGCAAAAAAGCAGCTAAAGGCTAAAACAGGAGCTAAAGGCTAAAACAGGAGCTAAAAACGTAATCAGGAGGTAAAGGCAAAAAGGAGCTAAAGGTTCAAAAACAGGAGCTAAAGGTTAAAACAGGAGCTAAAGGCTGAAACAGGAGCTAAAGGCTAAAACAGGAGCTAAAGGCTAAAACAGGAGCTAAAGACTAAAACAGGAGCTAAAGGCTGAAACAGGAGCTGGATGCTGAAACACTTGCTTAAGGCTAAAATACAAGGCAAAAGCTAAAACAGGAGCTAAAGGCTTATAACTAGGTTACGTTTGCTCTGCTTGGTGAGGTTGGAGTTGGTAGATGAGACCTGGTAGGACACATCCAGGATTCACTAACGTTACAGACATGTATCAGAGCACTGAGCTGTGAGGAGCTAAGCTAAATGTAGCCGGCTAATAGTTTGATTGTTGTCGCATTTCTAATAACAGCATAACTTGTTTATAAACACATTCCCTGTGAGTTGTATCTGGTAAAAAGTTGTATCTAACAAAGAAAAGTAGAGTTTAAAAAAAAGATCTGATTCTACTTTCACTTTCACTTTCATAGCAAATACATCAGGACAGTTTGTTATAGGATTTTCCTCAGTCACTTTAAAGAGACAGCAGCTAAAACAAAGTGTTGCAGACTAAAAACATCAGAGAGAGAAACAGAGATTTTTTTTAAAGCTGTAAATCATGAAACAATTCTACGGGGGCACGTGAGGGACAGAATACAGACTAAAAAAAGCACAATACCCCTCTTTAAGGTAAATCAGACCAGATTAAACTCGACACAGGAAGAGTTTAAAGGTTGATTTTTCTCTCCTGGTCTGCTTTCCTGGTTTTATCTCCATCATCTGAAGAACTGTAGCTCCTGAAGACAGCGCCAGTGTTTCTCACTCCCTGAAAACACCAATCTGTGTTTCTCCAGCGTCACTGATGTTTGAACATCAAAGAAGACAAAGTGCTGAGCTCGAAGTGACTCAGCAGCTGCAGAGTTTTCCGTGGACTCTCTTCCTGCAGCCTCCTTTTCTCTGACTCCTCTCTGAGAAGTTTGGAAGTGAAAGTGTGAACGTCGAGGAGCTGAAACGCTTCCTCTAAGACGTTGCTGCTGTTTGTTTGTTTGTTTGTTGCGTTGCCAGGAAAACACGGAGCTTTTTGCAGCAGCGGCCGAGGAGAAACGCAGCTCATAAATGTGTAAACCGTCCAGGAGTCGCTGCGTCTCCTCCTCTCTGAGGAGTCCAGCTCAGGTTTTTGGGGGGTTTGTGTTTTATCAGGGAAAAGTCTCCGGAGGGAAACGCTGCTCTCAAACACTCCGCCTGCTTCTTTTTTACCTGCATTAAATATTTAAGCTGACTGATGAAGATTATGTAATGTTTCAGACAACTGCTGGATGATACTGAGGAAGCTGCTGCTCCGTGTGAAACGCGCTCAGCTCCAAACCAGAGTCGTCAGTTAAAGCGGGAGTTTAACGTCGACCTGATGAGGAGCAGAGTCAGAGAACAGCTTTTCCTCCGAGGCTGTTTACGCGCAGAGCGGTGCGTCCAAACTGAAACATATTCAATATTTTAATATCCTACAGGAGCGTTACACAACAGCAGAGACGGCATCCTGCTTTTCCTCTCTCTGCTGTGATCAGACTGAGTCAGAGACCAGAGGAGCCCTGAAGCCACCACAAGACCTGACAGGACTCCATCTGCACCGGAGCACCAGCAAAGAAACACTTTAAAGAGGGGGTATCTGTGTTCCCCCATCTTTAACCAAAACACCAAACCTGGGTGTTCAGACTGAGCGTGTGCAGATTTCAAACCTCTACATATTCATTTGTCATAAAAATCCTTGAATCTGTCTGTAAACTCATCCAAACACTCTCTGCCAGGTCTTACTGAAATGAATTGCTTCATGATTTGACGGTAAAAAAAACTTTCCAACGACTGGAAAAATCTCCTCAGCTACGATTAAACACAAACCTGTGAGATTTTGATTGCAAACAAAACCACAAAAACTCATAAAATGGTTAAAACAAAGAGCGAATATTTTGCTTTCTTAAACAAACAAGCCTCCATAGTTCTGACCAATCAGAGGGAAGGGGGTTGAGGAGCGGGGGAGCCTTAAAGAGACAGTAACTTAAACAGAGAGATAAAGGTTTTCTACACTGCAAAAACTGGAAACTGAGCCACATTTTGGTCAGAATTTTCTTTTTGGTCTTGATATGAGCCACATTTAAGTGACAAGTTCAGAAACACGTCTGATTTAAAGATATTAAAACACACAAATGACGTCTAAATTGCTTGTAACGAGTGAAAATAATCTGCCAATGGGGTAAGAAAAATTGTCTCGTCATGATTCTTGAATTTAGACTAATGTCTTGATACAATAACCATTTTTTGCCCTATCATCAGCTTTTATTTTCCTTGTAAGAAGCAGATCAGACTTATTTTTTGTCTTTAAACAGCTTGAAAAAATACATTTTCTGGGCTCCTCTGACATAAGTAAAAAGACATTTTTACTAAAAACAAGACGTTAACACTTCTTTACATTTCAGTTTTTGAAGTGTAAAACAGCAGCGAAAGAAAATAGAGATTTACTGAGTTACAGGAACAACAGAGGGACAAAATAAGACATCAACACTTCCACTCTAAGCTCAGTCTATTTGTGGTTAAGAATCCTCCTCCGCTGTTTCTAAAAACTTTCCATCTAGAAACTATAGACCTGGACGACTTTAAGTAGAGATTGACCGATATGGATTTTTTAGAGTTGATGTCAATACTGTTTTTTTTTAGAATAAAAATTTAGCAGATTACTGATACAGGCTGACGAGTTTCTTTGGCCGACATTTGGGGTCGATGCTAATTTTGATTCCTCAGTTTACGTCGTAAAAATGACATTAGGGTAAGAAATATTACTGGTCTAAATTTTAAAATTAGGAACTTTTATTGAACTTAATTTAACACGAAGACAAAGAGGAAAAGAGAGAAGTAGAATATGTCGTAAAATTCTGCTGTAGTTGCCGTTAAAAGTGAATAAAGCAAAAATCAGAAACTGAAACAAAGTCAGAGGTTGATAAACTCAGAGTCTAACCCCAGTGACGCTCTCGGACTCGTGGACCCACCTGGTTTCCGTCGTACAGGTTTTTTTTTCCCGCTGCAGAAGCGAACTTTGCTGAAGACGCTGAAGATGTGGCGCTCGCACAGAGAGCGCGGGTCTTTACTGGGACTCGAGCGTCTCTTGTTTGTGGCGACTTTGTCGCTGTTGGACTCTCGCGCCTGACGCTTCTGTCGGATCAGGGAGCTGGCGATGGCCGCTGCCATCTCCCTGAAAAGTGGGCGGAGCCACCAGGGTGGACGTACGGCCTCCTGCTGTGAGTCCTGAACGCGCAGACGCCCCTTTAAGAGTCTGAACGAGGTGACATGTCTGAAGAAGAGAAACGCCGCTCCATGAGTGGAAACAAACGCCGAACACCTCAGATCCACTTTGAGAAGTGGGCGGAGCTTCAAACTCACATGTCCACGCCCTCTGAGACGCCACGAGAATCTTTAAGACAAGAAGAAACGACTCTTTGAAGACGACATCTCCTTCAGGGGAGTCAGCTCTGACATCTCACATCAGGCCAAAGTTTTCAGAAACTCTGAGGTCGCATGGCGGCGTGGAAGCGTCAGGACGGCGTTCAAACATTTAAAGCCTCAGATGAAACTCTGTCGGACATTTTAACGCCAAAGAATCAAAGCAAACATGAAAACGTGTCCAAAACTCTGCAGATGTGCTGCAACATCCTCTGGTTTCATAACCACGCCACGCGTCCAAAGTTTGACGGGCGCTCGGACGCCTCAGAGAGGACGGACGCCGCTCGCCACCGGTCCAGGTGTGGAAACCTCCACCGTCTTTAAAGAGGAGGAAAACTGCATGCTGGGTACTTTCCATCGCAGCCCCTCACATGACTGCAGGAGCTGCGGGGTTTTCTCGCCGTACGCACAAACATGAAGAGAAAGAGAGCGAGGAGGAGGAGGAGAGCGAGGAGGAGAGCGAGCGGAGCTGCAGCTTCTTCTCCTCTCAGGATGCTCGCTCCGCGTCCTCCATCTTCAACATCAGCAGCAACATCCGCTCACACACACACACACACACACAACTTCCAGTGACACAACGGGTTAAAGAGAGACGGCGCCGACGACGAACCCCGAGAAAGTGAGAATAATCCCAGAGAGAGAGAGAGAGAAAGAGAGAGAGAGAGAGGTTTTAGACGGAGACTCTGTTCTGTTTTACTCTCTGCTTCATCCTCCTCCTCCTCCTCACGCGCTGAGAGGCTGAATGTGGAGAAGAGAGGCTCAGAGAGAGAGAGAGAGAGAGAGAGAGAGAGAATCCGTCAGAGAGCGAGCGAGCAGCAGTCAGACAGAGGAGAGAGAGAGTGTGATGGAGAGACGCTGATGGAGGTGAAGAAGAAGCTCCTAAAAATACTCTGCCTGATGTTTCATGAAGCTCCCACATCAGACCACTCTACCTCCACACACACACACACACACACGCACACACACACACACACACACACACACTGACATGAACAATAACACACTCATACACACACATACACACTAAAAAAAAAAAACAGTTTTACCGTTCGCACACACTGAGCATGTGCAAACTGATGTGAGTTGTGAAGCGTCAGTGCTGGAAACAGCCACTAGGGGGAGTCGTTACGCGACACTTTTAGCTCACGATAACTTAATAAATCAGGGTCATTCTATGAAAATGGCGACTTTTTGAGCAACAATTCCATGTTTTATTCGCATCATTTTAAAAAAAATCTTACAACGCTTTAATTTTTTTATCTACTGGTATTGGTGTATATATTTCTGTATATGTGTATTTTTTCTCATTTTTTATCTTTTTTTTAACTTTGTACAATATTTACTGTTTTAATTCTTCTGTTGTAATTGGATTCCGGTACAAAGCACATTTCATTTCACATTGTATTGTGTATAATTGAGTCTCTATAATCTTTAGCTCCTGTTTTAGCCTTTAGCCTGTGCTCTCTCACTCTCCTCTTTAGCTTTCTTCTGCTCTTCTGTCCCTTATCTGTCAGTTTAATATGAAAACACCTCCACTGCACTCCTTCCCTATGAAGATTTTTGCAGTTTTTTAAAATAAGGGTTTGTACAAATAGTGACACCAGTGACAAAAAAAATCAAGGAACATTTTTTTATGAACAGATTTTTATTCTAACCTGATAATTTTTTGTTCCAAGTATTGATAAATGAAGAATTCCTGCAGACTGGCCAAACTTCCAAAGTGATTTAAAGCAACGTTTCAGTCACAGACATTTTTTCAAGCAAAAAGTTTATCAATGTTGATTTAATCGTCCTTGTCTGACGCAGCTGCCTGAGTCGTGGATGTGCGAAGAATTTTGTCGTTCCTTGTTTTAAGTATTAAACTAAATAACTTCAGCACTTTCCTTTGAAATGTAAACTTGAAACAGGAAAAAAAACAATTTAAATTCAAAATCTGTCACTAAACCATGACTCCTTTACCAAATTCCTGACACCAACTACACCCTGTTGGATATATTTTTAAAAAATGTGCATTAAAATTGGCTAATATATGGTTTGATAACAATGACACACATCAGTTATGACAAAACGCAACCATATATTTTGTGTCATTGCACCACTTCATGAATGTGAATGAAGACACATGGCAATAAAAAGGTCTCACCAATGATCTAAATGGCTACAGCCAGTTTCCAGTGAAGGTTAAGGTGATTGGTTACTGTGGGAGTGAGTGATAGCTAATAAAAAAGCCTTGAATAGAGTCACTTTTGAGCGTTTTTACTGGTGAATAACGCAGAAACAGGAAAGTCAAAACTTTCAAAGAACGACCCGTTTTATCATGACTCAGCGTTTTCTGATCAGCTGACAAACACAACAAGGTGAAGGACTGTATAAGTGTCTGCAGCGCCACCACCAGGAGTCAGGAAGTAACATTTCCAGATGTTTCCAGAGTCTCAGTGATGAGTGTGTGAGTGTTTCCTGTCCGTCAGCGTCGCTCTGAGCCCAGAGTCCAAACACGGGGACATGAATGTTTGATCTGGATCGTGGCTGCGGCGCCTCCTGTTACATAAATCCTTCCTGATGTTGGCTCAGTCTGTGCAGCTGCAGAAAATCCAGAGCTGATGATGTGAGATCAGCTCAGAGAGGAAACACTTCATCAACCTGCAGGTGTCAACATCATCCACCTGAGCGTCTCCGTCCCAGCGTTTCAATAAAGTTTCTGCTGAAAAAAACGTCTTTATTTCCCTCCAAACACCCAGAGTGAAGAAGATGAAGATGAAGAGTTGACTCCATGTTTGCTGTCAGTGACTCACCCTCTCTTCAGCTGATAATTGGATTATGTAACGAGCTCTTCTCCGCTAATTAGACTCGTCTGCACTTAACTCTGTCACATTGTCTCTGACCCCGAGAGCAGCCAATCACAGCCAGTCTGAGTCCAAGAGCAGCCAATCACAGCCAGTCTGAGCCCGAGAGCAGCCAATCACAGCCAGTCTGAGTCCAAGAGCAGCCAATCACAGCCAGTCTGAACCCTAGAGCAGCCAATCACAGCCAGTCTGACCAAGAGAGCAGCCAATCACAGACAGTCTGAACCCAAGAGTAGCCAATCACAGCCAGTCTGACCAAGCGAGCAGCCAATCACAGCCAGTCTGAGTCCAAGAGCAGCCAATCACAGCCAGTCTGAGTCCAAGAGCAGCCAATCACAGCCAGTCTGACCAAGAGAGCAGCCAATCACAGCCAGTCTGAACCCGAGAGCAGCCAATCACAGCCAGTCTGAGTTCGAGAGCAGCCAATCACAGCCAGTCAGAGCCAAAGAGCAGCCAATCACAGCCAGTCTGAGTCCAAGAGCAGCCAATCACAGCCAGTCTGACCAAGAGAGCAGCCAATCACAGCCTGTCTGAGTATTTTCAGTTGTGAGAAATGACAGAAACGATCTGAAAACGTTTAACTCTGCTCTTTTAAAAATCAGCTCTTTGAATGGGCGTGTATGTAGTTTCTGCTGTTTTTGACCAGCCTCTAGTGGTCAGTCAGGGAACTGCTACAGCAACGTAATGTTAGATGCATCAAAATGTGAAGCAATGTTACTTAACGCATTTCAATGTAATGAAATGCATTTTAACGTAAAATTATGGAATGTAAAATGTTAATACGCAAAATTAAAGTACACAAAGTTATTGCAAACAAAGTTTTTGTATGCAAATTTTAAGTACGTAAAGTAATAGTACGCAAAGTTATAGTAAGCTACGTTTTTGTATGCAATTACATAAAGGTATATTAAGTTATAATAAGCTGAGTTAAAGTACAAAAAGTTAAAGCACGCAAAGTGACGTGACGCAAAATATGTTTGGTGACACAACATAATGTATTATATTGCATTAATGCTTATGAATGGTAATAAATCATAATGTATCATGCTGTTTTCAAATATTAGGAAAGGTACAATAATTTGATGTATCATGAAATATGGTGGGATTATATTTCATCATTACAAACTTTAATTTGCATTTTTATTTTATAACCACAAAACTCAGAACTGTTGCGTCCTTTTCAATAATCTCATATCTGCTATAGTCCCTCTTTTTTTAAACAACCTCAGGTGTTTCAGCCACTGAGGAGGAAGATGTTTTTCTGTACAGAATATTTCGTGTGCAGGGCGAAACTTGTACACGTAACACTAAGGCCACAGGGGGCGCCAGAACTGACACAAACACAAAGTTTCTCCTGGAGCTTAAAGGTCATTTTGTTGTTATTGTTTAAAAACTTTTAGCACATTTAGAGAAATATTAAGATGTTATGAATCAGTGGTGAACTGCGTGTTTGGTTTTTGCTCTAAAGGTAGAAGTGGCGCCTGTTCTTGATCGTCTTCCTGTCAGGTGTTATAAGACAGCGCTGATCCTGATGAGACGCTCAGAGTCCGGTTGTTCTGGATCATGTGAGCGAGCGTGGAGCCGTCAGTCTGAAACACAGTAATTAGAGCGAGTGTGTGTGAGTGTGTGTGAGTGTGTGTGTGTGACGCCTCAACACTTTGATGCTCTTAGAAACTAATCCTCCACGTCCAATCGCTCGCTCTCTGGGCCTGAGGCGGACCTGACAAGTCCGGCAGCTTTCACGGGTCCTGCTGACGGAGAGCGAGCGGGATTACCACGGAAACATCACAAACCCTGTCAGAGCGTGTGGCGAGCGTGTGGGGAGCGTGTGGGGAGCGTGTCAGTGAACGCAGCGCCGCGCTCTCTGAATGTAGGCCTGCAGAAGAACCAGGTCAGCCGCCGTAATTACTGTCGAGTATTTGCGTCCTGGTACCTGCTCAGAGGGACCGAGGCAGACGCAGAGAGGAGGACGAGGATCTTCATCTTCATCTTCATCTTCATCTTCGTCTTCTCTGATCAGGACCAAAAGATTCTGCTTCACTTTGGAGAAAAGTTCCTGTTGAAATAGTTATGATGGTTTTGTTGAGTTACATAAGAGTCATGACGTAACTTCACAGGACTCAAAGTGAGTCAACGTCGACTTTCGCTTTCATTTGGGACCAAAACACTGGTCTGCTACAACTGTGTGTGTGTGTGTGTGTGTGTGTGTGTGTGCGTGTGTGTTTGACTCAGTCACTCTGCGCGTACCTGTGTGAGGACTTTGTCTCCTTTAAATCACAGTACAGGTTGTAATCCACTGATCATGTTTGGATTAAAACGCTTTTAAACTTCTACCAGCGCTCTTTAAATTACCGTAACTCCTCAAATATTTGTGCAAGCTAGAAAATTCAAACTGCTCTTTAAAGAAAAACAGACAAAATCATGAAGACGATGCCCAGAGTTTTACGGTAAAACATCAGAATCAAACATCAGCTGGTAACTATATAAGCAGCTCTCATTACCGTAACTCTTCAACTATATGTGCAACACAAAATTACATAAGTCAAGATTATGAGAAATAAATACAGAGGCAAAAATAAATAAATAAATAAATAGAAGATTTTTTCGATAAGTTGACGAATTTTGACTCTTCTCAAAATCTAACACCCATTCCTGCTTTTTCTGAACTGGACTTTTTAAATTGTATTTTTAGTTTTAAAAACTGAAGAACAAAAAGAGCTATCTTTGACTCTTAACTTTTAAAAATGATGTAGCGCAAAATATCATTAATTGTGTCAAGTTAAGTAAAATAAAATCAACAACAATCCCAAGGAACAAAGTATTTTTCCAACAGTCTCACACTCAAAGACAGGTGTGTGTGAAACAGCTGATATAACAGATCCTGGGTCAGTCAGGAGCAAGAAAAATCACATGATCACGATGTTTGAAATTAAGATTTCGATCAGAAAACAATAAATCGTTCAGCCCTACTCCTGGTTATAAAGTTGACGCTATAAGTCTTTGAAGTTTGAACTCAAAGAACTACAAACGTGGCCTGGCGCATGTAAACATGAGTTTCATTTGCGTAAAAACAAAGTTTAAGCCGCGGTGTCATCGGCATAAAGAGACAAAATATTCAGTTTCATGAGGTTAAAACAGGAAACAAACTTAAGAACAGAAATCAGACTGTCAGCGAGTATTTATAAGGAAAACTGAAGAATAGATGTGACAGATTTCATCCCATCAGATCACACACACTCACTCACACACTCACTCACACTCTCACACACACACTCACACACACTCTCACACTTTCACACACTCACTCACACACTCTCACACACTCACACACTCACACACACACTCACACACACTCTCACACTCCTGCTTGGTGTTAATGAGCTCTGTGATCGATGGTGATACTGCCGCTGTGGATTTCCTGTCCTTCAGTCCTGGTCTCTCCTCTGTGTGTGTGTGTGTGTGTGTGTGTGTGTGTGTGTGTGTCTGTGGTTACAGTTCAGGTATGTTTCCTGATCGATAGACAAACTGCCTCATCAGAGGGCGGCAGAAAGTCGTCAGGACGCCTCAGCGACCGTCAAACCTGGAGCCGCTGCAGCTTCAGGTCTGTGGAGCTAAAAACGTCGACAGGATGAGGAGACGTTTAAAAACGTCCTTTAAAGACGTAAAAAGATGAAACAGGTTATTAAAAGTGCTGTATTTTTAAACCTCAGGCCTATATTTATCCATCCTCTGGTCTAAAAGAGTCTGAAAAGTTCTTGTTTTGTCCCTGACAGACTCCGGTTGTTATTGTTAGAACAGAAAACTCTTTGATACAGAGGAGGAGGCTTCTTGAAAGTCTCTGTCACCGGAGGATAAAATGATTTGTTTTAAAGACGCTTCTTAAAGAGCAACGAGAGAAAAAACACAATCTAAGGAGTGAAAAGTGGCAAAAACACCAAGAAGTAGGAATAAAACTACATTTAAGGTGGAATAAAACGGTTTAAAAGCAGCAAAAATGGTCAAAAAGAACCAAAACTTTTCCTAGCCCTGACATTTCTGATTTAATCTCCTTTTATTGATCTTTTGTAACATTCTAATTTTCTGAGACACTAAATTTTGTTTTTTTCATTCTCTCTGAGCCATAATCATCAACATTTATATACAAACATAAAGGCTTGAAGTAAATCACTGTAGTTATAATGAGTCTTTTCTAAACCTCCTCCTCCTTCTCCTGAAATTCAGTTTGTAGTATCAGTTTGTGAAAACTTGGTAGATCTGTAGTAAACTACAAGTTCCCGGATGTTTCTACTGATCCGGGAAAATTTCTCAGTCTGTAACGGACCAGTCTACCTGGCGTACTGTTTCCCACAATGCACGGCGCTAATGGCGTTTGTCTAAGCAGGAGAACTCAGGTTAATGTGAATTACTGACACCTACTGGAATAAACCAGCTCAACTACAACACAACAACATTAATGTTCGACATTCTGTGAGATAGAAGTGAAGAGACATGAAAGAAAAAGCTGAAATACTAAATAAATCACTCATTAATTCTTTTTTTTTTTTCAGCTGACAGCCGATGTAGGTAAAATGAAAACAGTTTTTCTATCAGCTGTAAAAAAAAAGAAAAGAAAAAAGTCATGTGGTTCCAGATTTATTTAAAAAAACTGTTGGTTTAAGATTAAAAATCAAATATGGGGATTTTGCTGTAATAAATTACTTGTGCATTCTGTTTTTACACGTTTCACTCATAGTTTGTTTATAAAATGAACAGCGTGGCTTCGCCTTTTACCGGAGTCAGAGTCTGAGCAGGAGAGAATTTGAGTGGAACTGAGTAAAACAAAAATAAAAACACTTTTTTCTTTTCCTTTCCAAGGTCTAATCTCTTTTTGTCTCTTTCTTGAAGTTTCTTATATCCCAGATAAAAACTACACACAAACAGCAGCTTTCAATCATCAATGTACAAAACTTATAACCTGGTTTTTATCGTCTAATAACTGATGAAAAACCTCAGGAAAAAAAGACTTAAACACAAAGCAGCTAAATAACATCTTCATATCACTGCAGTGTAAGGATGAGAGAAACATTTCTACCAGGTGTATTAATTTTTTTAAAGTTTTATCACCTCTCATCTGGAATAAATGAGGAGATGGAGATTTTGACCTTTACTGCAGCAGCCACCAGGGGGAGCAGTTTTAGTGGAGACCTCAGTTAGAGCCACTGTTATGGCGTCCACTCATTAAACAGTCATTGGTTCCACACTTACGCAGGTGGAAGAAAAAGTAGTCCTCACCAAACACCTATGATTCAGAAAATAGTTGGATAGTTTTCTTACTTTTCTGTGTTTCCCCTTAATGATAATGATGGTGATCACTACTGAAAAAATTACTTTTATGGAGGTTTGTGTCCAACAAACACACCATTCAAACCCTGAACACACACACACAGGCTCAGAAGAGAAAATCTGGATTCATCCGCCTCTGAAAATAATCCCAAATAAACTGTTTAAAGTCTTAGTTTTTTTTCCTGCTTCAGTGAAAACGACTTGAACAGTTGTTGATCTGTAACGTCTCAGAAAACTCTTCCTCTGTTTGTCTGTCACAGTTCAGCTCTGTTCTTCTCTTTCTCTCTGCTGTTTGTTAATTTTCTAAACCCATGAAAGCCCCGTGTCTCTCTCTCTCTCTCTCCACGCTGAAATCCTGCAGCTGAACCTAAAATAATCCTAAACGGTTAAAGGCAGAATCAAACGGCAGCGGTGTGGGCGGCAGCTTCATGTTCAAACCAACAAAGACGTTTGTGCAGGAGCTCGGCCTCACACACGCTGATGTTTCTGCTGCTGTTTCTGCACAGGACCGGGATTATTACTGCGCTTTTGTTCAGCAACAAACATACGAGCAGGACCAACACACACACACATGCAGAATTATCCTCCTCTTTAAAGGAGCAATGCAACATTTTCAGGAGAGGAACGAACTCATCCAACACTCTGGATGCTCATGAATCCATCATTCTGCTTCTGAATTCTTCAAAAAAAACAATTTTAATACATTACAGATGTTTTATTTGATCATTTCTATAGTAATAAATCACCCCCTCCTCACTGCCTGTCCTCAAACAGGTCCTCATGTGCAGATAAGTGAAGTTAAAATCAGTAAAGAATCAATCAGCTGATAGAAGACTGGAGAAATGCTGCCACCTGCTGGACAAACAGAAGACTGCAGCCTCTAAAAAAGCTCAGTCAGCTGATCGACTGCAGCCATTTAGGCCAATTAAACACACACACACACACACACACACACACACACACACACACTCATAAATCTTTGATGTTCTGCTGCTGAAACATTCATGACTCTGAAACGACCCACAGCTTTAAACTCTCATCTGCAGCTGCAGCAACAAGAAGAGGAGCATCATGGGTAATGTAGGCCTCAAAGAGAACAGATTTGAAAAAAGAAAGAACCCTGACTCTAATTTAACTCTTTAGTTCCCATCATGCATCTGCAGTTTTCATGACTCAGCAGAAAACGCTCACGATCATCTTTGATGTTGATGTGACGTCGTGTGAATTAAATTTATTTCTCTCTGTCACAAACACACGGTGGCGTGTGTGTGTCTTGGTTCCTGAGCTGTAAATGATTTAAAAGAGTTTTGTAGTTGCAGTTTTTGTCCAGCAGATGGAGACAGAGAAACACTGAGAGAAAAAAGTCAGAGCTGAGTGGGAGGAATCACTTTAAAGACACTGATTCACACAAACTCTGACACTTTGAGCTAAAAATATGAGCAGAACAGTTTATTTTTGGAGGAACATTTAGAAAAAAACATGAGTCAGGATCATTTTTGGATCCTGTCTCCTCCGTCTCTCTTCATTTCTCATCGGTCTGTTCTATAAACTCCATCTGACCCAGCTCCACATTAAACCTCATCATTCTGTTTTTATCTGTTTCCTCTTCTTGTTTTGATTATGTAACATTCATGTGTTCAGTGAATCAGTGATTTCATCTTGTGCATGAATCTAAAGTTGTTGTTTTTTTATATTTGTTGTGTTTCTTTTTCACTTTAAACCTGCTCTTAATGTGTTTGCTTCAGTTATCTTCCTGTTTCATCTGAAGAGTTCATTACTTTCACAGATAAACTTTGTCTACACTGTTTAATCTGCTGTTTACATTCTGTTTTATTTATTTATTCTCTATTGCAATTATTATAATTATTATTTATCTCTTGTTTTTTAAGTTATATACACCATCCTTTCTCAACCTGTGGGTCCTGACCCTGATGGGGGTCACGAGATGATTTCCAGGGGTCGCCACATCATTTTGGAAAATTGTAATGAATATTAAATATCAAAATTTCAGGCAGGGTTGTTTTTGTTGTTTTTTGCTTTTGTATAATGTGAACTGTCGTGTTTTGTCTGAACGAGTTCAATGAACGATTGTTTATGAGCTTGTTCATATTTTGCAAAAACTAAGATCTACTCAAGTGTTTGTGTCTCATTTTCAGTAAAAATTGTCTTTTTATTCCCAATCTGAGCCACACTCAACTGACCATTCTAGAAACATGTCTTATTTTGGGCTATTTAAAAACAAAAATGAGGTCTGAATTACTCATAATAAGTAAAAAATTGGATTAAAAAAAATTCCCTCATGAAGTTTCTTGAAATTAGAAAGATGTTATAATACAAGAAACATTCGTCTTATCCCATTGGCAGATTTTTTTGACTTGTTACAAACAATTCAGACCTAATTTTTGTCTTTAAAAAACTTGAAATAAGACATTTTTATGACCTGGTCTGGTGAATGTGGATCAAATTAAGAAAATAAGACAATTTTTACTACAAATAAGACATAATGATTTGCATAGATTTCATTTTTTGCAGTGTATTTAGTGCCGTAATACAATATATATATATATATATATAACACATATATAACACAAATTCTAATATTCCCCTTAATTTTAAAGATAAGGATTCTAGTTTTCAGGAAGAAAAGCATTAAAAAACTGATGTTTTTTTGAATGTGAATATCTTCAATGCAATTAATCTTAAAAGTGCCTGCAGTTCCTAAAGTTCTTTATCGTGTTGTATTATACTATTTTACTAAATATAAAGGGAGTATTGAAACTTTGTATTTTGAAGGACAGTGAATTTTTAAAAGTTCAAGACAAAAACTTAAAATCTCAGAATCTTAAAATCGTGATATTTCCTCTCACAGTAATCATGACAACTCTATTTCAGATTTATTTTTCAGATCTGTTTCTTCTTTGTTTTCTTAAATGGTTAAGTGTTTTTTTTATTTTTCATTCATCATTTATTATTATTCTTTTTTTCTTTCTCCCTAATGTGTGTATGTAGATATGTATGAAAATGGTAATCTAGTTGTATGGAGATATGTAAGGATGTATATGTACTACGTTTGTTTAAATCCTTCTCAGTTTGTTCTCCATTCAATTTCATACTTAATACTCCATACATACTATGTGTACTATGATATTTGAATCCATTGCCCCCCCCCCTTTTTTTATTTTTTTTTTTTTTTTTTTTTTTTTTTTTTTTTTTTTTTTTTCTCCCCCTTTTTTTTTTTTTTTTTTTTTTTTTTTTAAACTCTGCTTCTCCCTTTCCTTCTGTTCGTGTTCAATTATCTTTGTTCTTCAATTGACTCTAAAAACTTTGTTAAAATGTTTAAATATAATGGTAAATATAAAAATAGAATCCATAACAGAAAATTGTAAAAGGAGACATGAATGTATATTTAAAATGTATGCAATATTTTTTTTTCTCAATAAACACATATTTGACTATTAAA
Organism: Thalassoma bifasciatum; assembly: GCA_008086565.1. Taxonomy (NCBI): domain Eukaryota; kingdom Metazoa; phylum Chordata; class Actinopteri; order Labriformes; family Labridae; genus Thalassoma; species Thalassoma bifasciatum. Next base: position 119,053 of record RPOG01001523.1, read on the forward strand.
AGTTTAAGTTTCAGAGCTGGTGTTGCCTGTGATGATGTCGTGTCCCTCAGGTGAGCAGTCGTCTCCTCACCTGCCTGATTTAACCCCTTCAGCCTGATTTACGAGTGAAGCTGCTCAGACCTGAAGTAAACGTTGTTGTTGTGGAGCTGCAGATATACGAGCCGCTGACAGAGCGGAGGAAACACACAGCTGCTCTGGACAGAAATACTCTGTAAATAAATCTGAGACTCTTCAAGGTCGGACTCCGACGATCTGCTGCTGCTGACGGTTATTTCAGTCCTCCTCTCTTTCTGTCTCAGCTCAAGAAGCTAAAAATGATTTTCTCTCTGCTGTCGACTCTCAGGAAAAATCCTGAACTTCTGCTGAGACACAGAGAGAGAGAGCGAAGCGTCATCAGCCTGAGCATCGTTTCATGACTCATCAAGTTTGAAAAGTTCGATAAACGCTGCTCTGACTTCTACAAGCTTCTGTTTCCACCTGTGAAAATGAGCAACTCTGTATTTATAGTTCTTTGTATCAACAGGCAGCAAATCAACACTGTCAGGAAGCAGCAACAGAAATCAAACACTAATGCTCTCAAAGATACTGAAACAACTAAAAGAAATGAGGCTGGGCAAGAAATCACTAATTACATTAAATCACAATATGACCTGTTGCAATATTCCAGTCACAGACAGTGTAATATTTCTATAACCTGTGACAAAATAGCAGATAAACTTACCAGTGGATTTTTTTATTCCCTACATTAGTGTCACTCAACCAAAGAGACAAACTGTTGAAACTTAGCCTTGAAAAATGGCAAAATGGCAAGAAGAAGCCATAAAAATAATTAAAGGCTGTCAAAAAATGGTGAAAAAGCAGTGGAAATTGGCAAAAAGATGGAAGGAAACTTGAGAAATACTCAGAAAGTGACCAAAAATGGTTCAGAAGTGGTGTAAAAAGAGAGAAATGTGACTAAAGTGGGCAAAAAAAAAGGACAAGATCATTCTGAGAAAACGTGGAAAATAGTCAGAAAGGCAGCAGCAATGGGGGAAAAGGCAAAAATGACAAGAAGCAGAAATAAAAATAAGTTTAAGGTGGCAAAAAATGGTGAAGAAGGAGCAAAAATTGGCAAAAAGGTGGGAGGAATTATGACACACAAAAAAATCACAATTGCAAATCGTTCAGCCCTAAAAATCTTGCACAGGTTGAACAAAAGTCTGTTAAAGTTGCTGATGCTGAAAAAACATCTGTTTGGATCATTCCACAGGTGAACAGGTTGATTTAAACAGGTGAGTGTCATGATTGGGTATAAAAGGAGCATCATCCCCAAAAGGCTCAGTCCTTCACAAGCAAAGATGGAGCCAGGTTCACCACTTTGTCAACAACTGCGTGAGCAAACAGTCCAACAGTTTAACAACAATGTTTCTCAACTTTGTCCAACTGCAGGAATTGATGGATTTCATCATCTACAGACCATAATATCATCAAAAGATTCAGAGAATCTGGAGAAATCTCTGCACGTAAGCAGCAAGGACCAAAACCAACATTGAATGGCCGTGACCTTCCACGCAAAGACAAAGTCAGACATCAACAACACACAAAAACGCTGCAGAACTCTTTTTGGAAATCATGGACGTGGTGTCCTCAGGGCCAAAGAGGAAAAGGACAATCAGGATTGTTCTCAGAGCAAAGTTCAAAAGCAGCATCTGTGATGGTATGGGGGTGTGTTAGAGCCCATGGCATCATGGGTAACTGTCCCAGTGTCTGTGAAGGCAGCATTAATGCTGAAAGGTACAAACAGTGACGTGTGTTTCACAGCTGTTGTTCAGAGCTGCTGCCCCCTGGTGGACAAACAACTAATGACTGAAAACAACACGAACAGAACAAAAGTTTGAGAGTTTCTCATAAAATATAATAAGTGTGTGTGTGTGTGTGTGTGTGAAGGCCAACGGTGTCGTGTTTTATCAGGCTGAGTGTGAGTGTGTCTAAACGTGTGTGTAAAAAGATATTATTGAGCTGATGAAGGTGTGAGACATCGAGATCTGATCACAGACGTTCACACTGATATTTATACACAGAAAGAGGAGGAGGAGGAGAAGGAGGAGGAGGAGACAAGTTTAAGAATTATTTCTAACCTGGAAATATCATTTCTTCCTTTTTGTTGCCGTATTTTGCTGGTGGGTCATTTCTACAAATTTAACTTCTGATGGTTTTTATCACCTGACTTTAAAAACAGAAACATCCTGGAGCTGATTCATGACACGACGTTCACACACAAACACCTGATACTCCAAAAAGTGCAGCACACACACTCAAACACACACACACACACACACACACACACCTCCACTCTGAGTGCAGGTGATTTGTGTGCGTTTGCATGTTGTTGGAATAATTTGCATGTCTGTGTCTGCAAACATGACTCAGGTGAGTTTTTGTTTCACGGCTCAGATCAGAGAATCAAACAGTTTCACTTCAGAAACTTTTAAATAAAAAGCAAAAACTGAGTGTTTATATCTTACTTTTAGTAAAAATTGTCTCATTATTCTTGTTATGAGCCACATTCAACTAACAAGTCCAGAAAAATGCCTTATTTCAAGTTAATTTAGGAAAAAAATAACTTCTGTATTGCTTATGAGTTTGAAAAAATCTGTCAATGGAGTCAAAACAATTTGCTCCACAAGTTTCTTGAAATAAGAAAACAGTTATTAATACAAAAACCTTTTAAGTATTTTTTTCTACTGGTAAATATGACTCTTATGAATTCTAGAAAGACATTTTTTACCAAAATTAAGACATTAATACTCATTTAGATTTCAGTTTTTCAGTGTTATGACTTTGAATTTCTATTAAAAATAAATCAACTTTTTGATCTGTGTAAGTCAAAATTTCTTCTCATAATTTTCTCATAACCTCAAGATATGACTTTTCTTTGCTTTTTCTTGTCACTTTATCATAAAATTTTGACTTTTTATTTATAAACTTTGACTTTTCTTGTCATTTTTTAAAATCTTTGTCTCAAACTTTTGACTTTTTATCTCAAACCTTTGACTTAATATGTGCTTAAAGAGTCACATCAAAGCCAAGTTTTCATTCTTTTTTTTTATAACTGGAGGTAATAAGCTTCCATAATAATGCCTCACCACATGCTTTAAAAAAAACATAAATATGTAAATTTCTCTTGTACAAAAATAAAAATAATTTCTGAAAATCTTAGTTATAGTTTGATTTAGATGTGTTTAAATGTTTTAAATGTGTTTAAATGTTTAGCTGAAGCAAAGTTTCCAGTTTTCAGACAGTTCACGGTGATAAAAGAAAAGAGGAAAACGAACATGTTTTCATCTCAACATCTCAACGAGTTGGTGCAGCTTTGTGTTATTATAAATAATTTAACTTTAATTTTACTGTAATTTTTCATCAAAAGGAATGAAACTTGTCCTAACAGGTGTGAGCTGCTGCTTCTCTTCAGGTTTTTTCTTTTACGCTGGTCTGTGAACACACCTTTGGTTTGTTTTGGCTCTAACAGGTTTGTTTGTTTCCTGCTCAAAGATCAAACAGAGGAGCAGAAGGAGAAGGAGGCTCAGAAGGAGGAGCAGAAGGAGGAGGACTCACCCTGCTGGCTGCTCTCCCTCTCAGCGCTGCCCTCCTCCTCGTCCGCCCGCTCGCCCTCTCTCTCCCCGGACAGCAGGCGGCGGAGCAGGCCGCAGTATCGGGTCATCACACGGGAACAAAGACAGAAAAGTCTGACTCAGCTGACGCCGCGGCGACGGCGCCGAGTCCTGAGGCGTTCGCTTAACGAGTCAGAGATCGAATCAAAGAGTGTCAGTCTGCAGAGAGTGACAGTGAAACGCTCCCCGAGGATCAGAGAGTCATTAGAGACTCTGGACCAGCACACACACACACACACACACACACACACACACACACACACACACACACACACACACACGCCTCCTGTGACGACAGACACAGCTGCCCTCTCTATGACACCAACACCACAACAACCACCTCCACCACAGAGCAGGAGAGAAACTTTTCCTCCCTCTGGTTCAGGGGAAAACAAAACTGAAACTTTGATTTCAAACTATTTTTACAGACACACAAACTCACCACTAACTTTTAAACCTCCAGCTGTCATCAGAGACCACAAACTCTCAACTTTCCTACTTTTATTACAGACACTGAACTCAACACAAACAATTATTTCTAGTTTCCATCTTCTCTGTTTTTAAACAAACTCATTGTAGAACATGAACAGTTTCATTAATTACAGCACAACAACAACAACAACAACACACTTCCACTACAACTGGGACTGATTTATACCCATTTAAACACTTTTACCTGCTTTTTAACAACTACTACTCACTATTTTCCAGTTAAAATCCCAATTGTTGTTATTTTTGCCCATTTTTGACACTTTTCCCTCTTTTTTTGCCACTTATTTTCCAAGTTTGATACCAACTTTCTTGCCATTTTTGTTGACTTGGGTCATTGTTACCACTGTTCACTGTTTTCATCACTTGTTTCACCATTTTCTCACTGAATTATTTCAAGTTTCCTTTGAAAACTTTTGCCAATTTTTGTTGTTTTTGCCCTTTTTTTTGCCCATTTTTGACACTTTCATCTCTTTTTTTAGCCCCCTAGGACCATTTTTGGTAACAAACCTACAATTTTCCCAAGTTGAATTCAAACTTTCTTGACATTTTTTTTTCCACTTTTCACTATTTCAGGCACTTTTTTCACCATTTTTGTTGTTTTTTAGCCATTTTAGTCACTTTTCGACCATTTTTTTACAACTTTTTTAATGTGGTTCTCAGTTTAATTCCAATTTCTCTCAAATGTTTTGCTGTTTTTGCCCATTTTGGACGCATTCAACTCTTTTTTTGACACTTTAGAACCTTTTTTTTGCAACAGCCTGACTATTTTACAAGTTTCCTTCAAATTTTCTTGTCATTTTTGTTGACTTTGGCCTTTTTTACAACTTTTTACTCTTTTTTTGTCAGTTTTTTTCCACCAATTTTGCTACTTCTTGAGTATTTCCAGGTTTTATCCCAATTTAAATGCAAATATTTGTTACTTTTTGGCAATTGTTAGTACCTCAAACTAAGTTTAACTGCTTCTCTTTGTTGTTTTTGCCTCTTTTTACCACTTGTATAGTTTCTTCTGTAAAGTTTTTAACAGTTTGTCTCTTTGGTTGAGTAACTCTGGTGTAGAACAGTTGTCAAATTGATGCAGATGTTTCCATAATGTGCTTGTGTTTTCTCATTTTGCATGTGTTGTCTTAAGCTGCAGTGCTGTGAGCTCTCAGGGCCACCGTACATTAGGAACCTTAAAGCAGCCATACATAATGAAACGTCCCACTTCTATCAGAGACCCTGAAGTAGACACAGAGATGGTTAAACTTCCTCCTGGTGTCCAGCAGGGGGCGACTCCCTCAGTCTGTGAGTGATTGATTCAGTTATTGTTGAGTTTAGAGTCACTCAGAGCTGGAAACCTCTTTGGAAATAAAGAGAGAGAGGACGTTAACTCTGACAGAGTCTGCAGCGTCACGTCCTCACAGCTTTAAATCTCGGCCTTAATGGAGGCTGAGAGCGCCGCTGATGGAGCTGATGGAACTGATGGAGCCGCTGATGGAGCTGATGGAGCTAATGGTGGTAAAGTGATGATGAATATTTCACAAATGGAAAATTAAAATCGATCCTGAGCCTGATCTCTCTCTATAATCTGCTCTGATGATGAACGTGTTCCTGTTTGTTCCTGCAGAGCTTTCACCTCATGGAGAAGGAAAGTTCACTGCATCACCTCATGATTAAGAAATAAACATCATTTTAACCCTGAACGTCTCATCAGAGAAGAAGAAAAGAAGATTCTGCAGATTTCTCTGGATAAATGAAGGTGAAACTTGAAGAGGAGGATTTCTGGAGGAAAAACCTCTGCACTGTCTGATCTGGAGTCTGTTCATGCTCACAGCTCATTAACATGCGTGACTCGTCCTCCTCGCCATCCTCCTCCCCGAGCACGTCACGTGATGTCACCGTGGGAGAGTTTTGGAGCTGGAGANGTGTGTGTGAGTGTGTGTGAGTGTGTGTGAGTGTGTGTGAGTGTGTGTGAGTGTGTGGTGCAGGTGAAGCTGATGGGAGTGTTAATGCAGCGCTGCAGCACTCAGACATCCATCCGTTCATGTGCTGCAGCCGCACAGCCGCATTACAACCCTGTGTGTGTGTGTGTGTGTGTGTGTGTGTGTGTGTGTGTGTGTGTGTGTGTGTGTGTGTGTGTGTGTGTGTGTGTGTGTGTGTGTGTGTGTGTGTGTGTGTGTCAGAGACCATTTGGAGAGGAGGCTCATAAATTATTGAAAGGTCTGCTGGCTCGCTCTCTCTCTCTACATGACGATACACTTTAAGGTTAAGCTTGCTCTCCCCCTCTCTTACCCTCTCTCTCTCTCTCTCTCCCTCTCTCTCTCTCTCTCGTTCGTTTCTCGCCCCTTCACTCTGTCTCCATGGCGATACTCTTAAAGGAACAGCAGGTTTCAATAAAGCGTCCCACATGTGGACACAGAGAAAACATCAAGAGCAGAGAGAGAGAACGACTGCGTCCAGGACTGAGTCAACTTAACATCATCACTGTTATCACTGCATCCAACATTACATCCAACATTACATCCAACATTACATCCAACACTACATCCATCAGAATCAACAACTGTATCATCACTATGATTACTGCATCCAACATTACATCCAACATTACATCCAACACAGCATCCAACACTACATCCAACATTACATCCAACATAACATCCAACATTACATCCAACATTACATCCAACATACGACCATCACTGCATCCAACATTACATCCAACATTACATCCAACATACGACCATCACTGCATCCAACATTACATCCAACATTACATCCAACATACGACCATCACTGCATCCAACATTACATCCAACACTACATCCAACATTACATCCAACAGAATCAACAACTGTATCATCACTCTGATTACTGCATCCAACATTACATCCAACACAGCATCCAACACTACATCCAACATTACATCCAACATAACATCCAACATTACATCCATCAGTATCAACAACTGTATCATCACTATGATTACTGCATCCAACATTACATCCAACACAGCATCCAACACTACATCCAACATTACATCCAACATAACATCCATCAGTATCAACAACTGTATCATCACTATGATTACTGCATCCAACATTACATCCAACATTACATCCAACATACGACCATCACTGCATCCAACATTACATACAACATAACATCCATCAGAATCAACAACTGCATCATCACAGTTATCACTGCATCCAACAACACATCCAAAATTACATCCAACATTACATTCATCAGTATCAACAACTGTATCATCACTATGATTACTGCATCCAACATTACATCCAACATAACATCCATTGCTGCATCCAACATAACATCCAACATAACATCCATCACTAATATCACCTCATCAAACATAACATCCAACATTACATCCATCACTGCATCCAGCAACATCCAAAATTACATCCAACATAACATCCATCACTTTAAACAACTGCATCGTCACAGTAACCACTGCTTCCAACATTACATCCATCACTGCATCCAACATTACATCCAACATAACATCCATCAGTATCAACAACTGCATCATCACTATTATCACTGTCATCCAACAACACATCCAAAATTACATCCAACATTACATTCATCACTGTGTCAATAGCTGCATTATCAGTTGCCACTGCGTCCAACATTATATCCAACATTACATCCATTGCTGCGTCCAACATAACATCCATCACAATCATCACTGTCTATCTCTTCATCCAACATTACATTCATCACCTCATCCAACACTACCCCATTTATCGCTGTGTCATCAACTACATTATCGCAATTATGACCTCATCCAACATTACATCCATCATTTCATCCGTCATGGCATAAATTACTGCTTCTATCACTGTTATAAACTGCATCCATCATTACATTTATCACCTCATCCGACATTTCATTCAACATTACATCCATCATTATCACTTCATTCATCACTGCCAATTACTGCATCCATCACATTGTCTATCACAACATCCATCACTGTCAATAAATGCGTCCAACACCACATCCAACACTGCATCCATCAGTGTATCCCTCCCTGGGTTCATCACTTTCAATAACTGCATCCAAAATTACATCCATCACTGCATTTTTTTCCATCACTTCCACTTTTATTGCGTCCATCACTTTGTACTTTGCACTTAGCTTTTATTATTTGAGCTCTGTTTGGTCTTTTAGTGGAGCTAAAGGATGTTTATCACCTTCCTGCTCTGTTTTATCATCATCATGTGAAACATTAGAGAGTTTTTATGAGGTGGAGTCAGCTCATCATCATCATCATCCACCTCTTATGGTCCTGAGACTGAAAAACATGCAGTAACCTGACGCTCTGTTTTCTCAACTCTGTTGGATCTTTTGCACTTTGAGTTCAGATATGAAGCTCCTTTAAAAACACTCTGCTTGTTCTAAACAGTTGAGTTGAAGTCTTAATGTTTGAAAATGAGATCTCACAGAATCTTGCGTGACTTCATGTGACTTAATGGGACTTCAGCTCACAAAGAAACTGGAGGTCAGAGCAGAGTTTGAAGGAGGAAATAATGCTTTAAGAAAACACCAGGGAGAGAAACAGGGAGTTTTTACTGAGCTGTACATCATGGAAAGATTCTACGGGGGCACAAGAGGGACAGAATAAAGCCTAAAAAAACACACAATACCCCGTCTTTAATCCACGGAGCGAGAAAAGTGCAGAGAGAGCAGGAACGTTTCCCGTGTTCAGCGCTGCTTTATTGGAGTCAGTGTGGTGTAAATAGAGCAGACTAAACCTGTCCACTGGAACATGCAGGCGCAGCAGGAACACACTCATCAGGGTTAGCAGAAACACCGCCCCCTTCTGGACGCCATCAGAGCACCTGACAGAGCGGCGCTCTCACGGGGCCGAGGCGCCGTCTGATCCTTAATTTAGCTCTTCCTGTGGGTTCACAAACCCCAGAACATCCACACACTCTCATCTCTGCTGACGCCCACGTTTTTCTGCTTTTTCGTGATTAATTTCTCTTCTCCTCGTCTCCCTGGACACACCTGAGAGCGAACACTGCTCTCACTGAAGCACCTGCTCCTTTAAACGCTCCTGATGATGTCACCGACCATCAGCTGTTGGTGATGTCATCCCACGCTCAGGTTCAGAGACTGATCTCAGGTCGATGGAGCTGATGGGTTTTAATCCTCAGTGACGGAGACTGAGAACAAAAGGCCATAAAACAGGGAGGGGCACACACACACACACACACACACACACACTCTCCCCTCCTCCACTGAGCTGAAGAACATGAACAGCAGGAGATGCTGAGATCAGCAAAACAGGCTGATGACCGTGTGTGTGTGTGTGTGTGTGTGTGTGTGTGTGTGTGTGTGTGTGTGCATCTGTATTTAAAAGGTCAGGATGCTTCAGCAGTCAGTCACAACAAAGAAAAGACGAGTGAAGATCTCCTGGTGTTGTAAAAATTATTATATATGTAAAAGACTACATTTCCCATGATTCTTTGCAGCCTCACTCACAGAGAACCACAGAATGATGCTGTTTCATGACAGGAGGATAAAAACTGATGCGTGACTTCAAGTCACACACACGCACAAAAACACAAAAACAGTAACGTTACCTAATTCTCTGACAGTGATGCTGCAAGGACTTATGGGAAATGTAGTGTTTTAAACATGATAATTTTTACATCTTCATAGGATCTTTACTCCTTTTTTTTATATATTATTTTTTTGTTGTCTTGACCAACTGGTGACACATCCTGACCTGTAAATACAGTTGCACACACACACACACACACACACACAAACAGAGTGTTTGGTGATCCTTAGCAGCAACAAATAGAAATCGACAAGAAATAAACACCTCCTCTGGGTGTGTGTGTGTGTGTGTGTGTGTGTGTGTGTGTGTGTGTGTGTGTATGTCAGTCTCTCAGGTTTCAGCAGGTCACTACAGTCCTGAATCGTGTGGATCTGATCCCAGAATCGATGAAACAACCTGCTGAACTGTAAACAAACACACTGAAACTGAACCTGACCTGACCTCAGCTGCACACACACACACACACACACACACACACACACACACACACACACACACACACACAAAGAACAGCTCTCTCATGGAGCATGTTGAGCTCTTTATGTTTGGTGTGAGTCACCTTTAAATTCACGTGGACAGTGAAACAGCTCCTTCAGTCATTAAGTTCCTGACATCACACACTGATGGCTCCGCCCCCTGGTGATACAGAAAAGCTTCCTGCTCTTAAATACTTCTACCATGAACAGGTCATCCTGAACTTCTTTATAAACCTCTGAATGTGGTCGACTAAAGGATGGATGGTCTGAATCCATCAAACAAATCAAAGTCTCCAACATCATTGAGACACATGAACATTCTCTCTAAAAACCAGAGTTAGTCCACAAATCAGTGCTTCATCAACTTTAGGACGGTGTTCTTTTTAAAATGCGTTATTTCAATTTACCAATTTCTGGAAAGCTCTTAATGACAGCATCTTTATTTGACATGGGAAACGTTACAGTAGCTGGTAGGTGCAAAAGCTACAACAAGAAAGTAAACAAAACAACACCAATTCCAGAGCCAGTTCAACTTTGGTGGTTTCCTCACAGACTGTTATTCCAAAGCACCAGTCATCATCATTCATCCATTACAATAACTCTCTGTGAACAATACGAAAACCTTTTAAATGTAAAAATACTGACAGGTTAATGTTTCCAAACAGGACGTGCAGACTCATGGCTGACTTCAGCACAAACTACTGAAAGCATTCAGACGTTCAGTAATAACAAAACAAAACACTGACGTCACCTGATGGGAGATTTTTACTTCTCTTCACTTATTCACATCCAGAGTTATCTTAATCCATAGACCAGTTTCATATTTATTTACTTAGGAACTCAATAAAATGTACATGTAAAGCTACTAATTGTACACAAGAAGAATTGATAAGGGCATTGGTATCAGTGAAATCTTATCAACACTCATTCCTTGTTCTCACCCAAACAGCATCACAAAAAGAAATCTCTGTTTACGTAACGTCCAGAGACAGTTTGTAAACAGTTTGTCCTCGGACACAGACCCAATCGACCTCTAAACCCAAACTTTAGGCATAAACGAGCAGAAACATCCACACAGTTATGAATCAAACTCCTCAATCCACTTGTGTTTCAGTTTCAGTTTCAGTTTGGACAAAAAAACATTAAAAAATAAATAAAAACAGTCGATTCAAGGGTCCATAGTACCACAGCTGCTTACACGTACTAAATAAAACATTCAATATGTCCAAAAAGGAGCAGGAAGAAGCAATAGCTTTTCATGCCCCCCCCCACCCATCCATACATTCACTCATTCATGGGTGAATTACAGAGACAACTTCATACTGGGTTTATATCCCCGTATGTGCTGACTATCACCAGTTCTTCGAGGTTCCACTTCCAAAACAAATCACATTCATAGGCACACATGCTACATATATCTACATACATGTATACATTCATACAAATATGCTTATATAATGCATAGTTTAACAGTCATGACGAGAACAATCAAGTTCACTTAAGGATTAATTGACAGCCTTTAAACCCTTAGTTCCCACCCAATTCTGGCCTATAAACCATAAAGCTTATAACTGAAGAACCATAAGGTCCAAATTCATCAGTGACAGCTCATTTGAAAGATTTAAGTCTCTAGTTTCAGAAAATGTCATGTTACTAAAGTTCACATCAAGGTAAATGCAGCGAAAACACTGTCAGAGGAATGGCAACGGGCCCGCCGGCGGGCCCTGGTAACTAAGGGTTAAGAATTACTCGGCTGTGTTTCCATGATTCTATACCTTTCAATAACAGCGTTTCTATAAATTTTCTTAAGTTGTTGGACACTTTTACTCATTTTTATTTGTTCTTCTTGACCATTCCACAATTTCACCCCACAGACAGAGACGCACATATTTCTTAGGTTGGTACGGACACTGTCTAAAATTATACTCCCCCCTTTACTCGTATCCTCCCTCCCTGTTCATGAACCATTTATTGAAGTCACCAGGTCGTAATTTATGTTTTTCCTTTATACACAATCAGTAGTTTTTAGTTTTACTAGATCCATAAATTTTCACATATTTGACTTTAAAACAGCTGATTGGTTTGATCACTGTAACTCACTTTGTGCACGATTCTCATGTGCATTTCTTCGTCATCAAAAACGGTTCAGAGGCTCAACAGTTACCTTTTTTATTCTCACAAAGAGACACAGGAAGAGAAAAGGTTCTTTATTTAATTACCTGACTCACTTTAAACACTTTAAACACTGAAACTCCTCCCTCCATCAAATGTGAAGCAAAGAGAAACAGAGACTGTAAAAGAGGAGGTGGACACTTCCTGTTATCACTCAGAGTTTCTCGTACAGATCCATCCAAACCGAACCTACAGAGTTAAATAAGGAAGAATAAATAAATCCAGAACCTTCTCTCCAGTCTGGGGTGAAGCTGAGTCTCAGATAGAGGGAGATAAAGTGTTTAAGCCTGCAGAGTCTCAGAGAGCGTGTTCCACAGAATGCTGAACTGTTCCTTTAATTATATCACAGTTCAGGTGGGCCGAGCGCTGAGTCGATGAGATTACACAGCGTTTATCTGCCGAGCAGAAGCTGACTCACTCCGGCTTTTAACTCTGAGGTTTGAACATCACAGACGCTTTCTCTCTGCGGCCGAGAGACGCCGCAGACAGGACGCTGTGAGAGAGGACGCCGTGTCCAAAAATACTCCCGTCCAATCTGCCGCTTATTTACAGCAGCAACCACGCTCACACTCACGTCACACGTTCAGGGAGAGAGACTCTGACTCCAGGTTCTTTAAAAAACAAGAACTGTTGAAGAACACGACAGCTTCCTGTTTCTGAAACACTGATTTATTTCTCTCACAGATCAGAGATGATTCATGGGAACTTTGTTCTATTTGTTGGTCTTTAAACAACTGTTGTGTCTTAACTTAACATCACCTGAGGAATAAGCTCCGCCCCCCTGCTGTGTCTGATTGGATCAGGGTCACATGTCTGTGAACTGTTGCTCTCAGACACAAAAGGTTGTAAATGTATATCCCTAACTTCCTGATACGGACTGTAAGAGTCAAACTGGACCAGATTCATTAACAGACACAAACTAAAGACCAAACATGAGCCAAAGACCAAAACATGAGCCAAAGACCAAAACATGAGCCAAAGACCAAAACATGAGCTAAAGACTAAAACATGAGCTAAGGACCAAAACATGAGCAAAAGGCTAAAACATGAGCTAAGGACCAAAACATGAGCAAAAGGCTAAAACATGAGCAAAAGACTAAAACATGAGCTAAAGGCTAAAATATGAGCTTAAGGCTAAAACATGAGCTTAAGGCTAAAACATGAGCTAAAGGCTAAAACAGGAGCTCAAGACCAAAACATGAGCAGAAGGCTTAAACATGAGCTAAAGGCTCAAATATGAACTAACAGCGAAAACATGACCTCGAGATCAAATCACGAGCTAAAGGCTAAAGCACAAACTAAAGTCTTAAACAAGAGCTAAAGGCTAAAACATGAGCCAAAGACCAAAACATTAGCTAAGGACCAAAACATGAGCAAAAGGCTAAAACATGAGCTAAGGACCAAAACATGAGCAATAGGCCAAAACATGAGCAAAAGACTAAAACATGAGCCAAAGACCAAAACATTAGCTAAGGACCAAAACAGGAGCTAAAGGCTAAAACATGAGCTAAAAGCTTAAACAGGAGCTAAAGGCTAAAACAGGAGCTAAAGGCTAAAACAGTCTCTAATGTGTTTGTGCTAATGTTGATTCCTGTCCACATGCAGCAGTTATTCTGCAGTGATCTGTTCAAACCTGAGAGTCTATCAATAAAATGAAGAGCCAGGTTACGTTTGCTCTGCTTGGTGAGGTTGGAGTTGGTAGATGAGACCTGGTAGGACACAACCAGGATTCACTAACGTTACTGACACGTCTGTTACAGGAAGTCACTGCAATCCACATCACACTGATGCTCCTCACGGTCACTTTGACTGAACTTTATCTTGTAGTTTGAGTCTCGTTGTGTTACTACAGCAAGAGAGTACTTCCTGTCACGGCTTTTTCAGAATAAAAGTATTTCAAGAAGAGACCAACAGTGAGCTTTTATTGTGTAGACCGTTAACCAGCACAGTGTTTCTGAGGAGGAACTACAGCTCCCAGGATGCATCACTCTGCCTGTACAGGAGTGAACAGACTCTGATTGAAGCTGACTTCCTGTCGTGTCTTTCTGCTGACCTGTCTCACCTCTCAGTGACCTGCACACTCTCTGAGTCTGTCTGTCACTCTGCTGTCACCTGTCTGTCTGTGTTAACACCTGTCAGTCTGTAGTTCCTCTACAGTCCAGCCTGTCCGTCATTCTCTCCACCTGCCTGTCTCTCTGTTCCATCACCTGTCTCTCTGCCTTTCTGTTTACGATGGCATCAACATTAAATTTATTCTTTCCTGTCTCTCTCTCTCGTGTCTGACCACCTGTCTGTCTCTCTCTAGATTTACCTTTCGCAGCTGTTTGTGTGTTTTTCACTCGAACCTGTCTCACATTCTGTTGAGCTTAATTTTAATACGAGCCTTTCCACGCACCTGTCTCACATCTCTTGTACCTGTCTCTTTCTCATCTAAAGTCTTGTGAACTTTCCTGTCTGTCTCTCCCTCCACATTGTCTTGTTTTGACTCTTCACCTCCACCTGTCTGTCTGCGAGCTCTCCGGTAACTGTCAGTCCACCTGTCTCTCTCTCTCCCTCTTCCGCAGTCTGTCTCACACTCTTACCTGTCTCTCTTTCTCTTGAAGTACTTCTCTCCTTACTTGTCTCCTTCTTCCCAGACGGTTTTGTCTTCTTTCACTCTGACCTGTCTCTCTCTCTTCAGCATGCTGTCTCCCTACCCACCTGTCTGTCTCTCCCAAGTGACCTGTCTCACATTCTGTTGACCATGATGGTCATGTCTGTCTCTCTACACACCTGTTTGTCAGTTTATGGTAAGTCGGCCTACTTGCTGTCCCTTACCTGTCTCACTTCCTTTGAACCTGTCTCTCTCTTTAAGAGTAGTGTTAACTTTCCTGTCTGTCTCTCTTTCCTTATTGTCTTATTTTGTCTTTCCACCTTCAACCTGTCTGTCTGCAGCCTCTCAGGAATGCCTCAGGTCTGTCAGCCCACCTGTCTGTCTCTCCATAGGGTCAGCTGTCCCATCTACCTCCAGCACACCTGTCTGTCTTTTCACACTCTTACCTGTCTCACTTTCTTTATGTATCTGTCTCTCTCCTCACCGGTCTCTCTCTTTATCTCAAATTCATCTGTGCTTTCCTGTCTGTCTCTCCACCTTTACCTGTCTGTCTGCAGCCTCCTCTCTTCCTCTCAGATGCTCCTTGTGTCTGTCTTACCACCTGTCTGTCTCTCCAGCAAGTTTTGTCTTTTCATACTCATACTCCCAGCATGCTGCGTCTCTCAAGCAACCTGTCTCACATCCTTTGAACCTGTCTCTCTCCCTCTCTCTCTAAAAGTTGTGTAAACTTTTTCTGTCTCTCTCTCCACCTTCACCTGTCTGTCTCTCCTTAGGGAAAGCTGTCCTGTCTATCTTTCTAGCCGCCTTTGTGTTGTTCCAATCTTACCTGTCTGTCTGTCTCAAAGTCTTGGGAACTTTCCTGTCTGTCTCTCCTTAGGGTTAAAAGTCCTGTCTACACTCCAACCTGTCTCTCCCTCTTTAGCCAAACATCTCACACTCCTCACCTGTCTGTCTCTCTCTCTATCTAAAAGTCTTGATAACTTTCCTGTCTGTCTGTCCTTCCCCATTGTCTTGTCTCTTCACCTGTCTGTCTGCAGCCTCCAGTCTTTCTCTCAGGTATGCCTCATGTCTATCAGACCACCTGTCTGTCTCTCCACAGTGTTAGCTGTCCTGTCTATCTTCCCGGCAGGTTTTTTTTAATACTCTGACCTGTCTCTCCTTCTTTGGCCATGTGTCTCACTCTCCTCACCTGTCTGTCTCTCCCTCTAAAGTCTTGTGAACTTACCTGTCTGTCTCTACTTCTTTATTGTATTGCTTCTCCACCTTTACCTGTCTGTCTGTAGCCTCCTGTCTCCCTCTCAGGTATGCCATGTGTCTGTCAAACCACCTGTCTGTCTCTCAATCAAACCACCTGTCTGTCTCTCCTTAGGTTTAGCTGTCCTGTCTATCTTCCCAGCATGTTTTGTTTTTATAAACTCTAACCTGTCTCTCCTTCTTAAGCCGTCTGTCTCACACTCCTCACCTGTCTGTCTGTCCTTCCCCATTGTCTTGTCTCTCTACCTCCACCTGTCTGTCTGCAGCCTCCCGTCGTCCTATCTGGTACATCTTGTGTCCATCAGCCACCTGTCTGTCTCTCTTTAGGGTAAAATGTCCTGTCTTTACTCCTCACCTGTCTGTCTCTCTCTATTTTGAATTCTTGTGAACTTTCCTGTCTGTCTGTCCTTCCCCATTGTCTTGTCTCTTCACCCGTCTGTCTGCAGCCTCCTGTCTTTCTCTCAGGTACACCTCATGTCTGTTGGACCACCTGTCTGTCTGTAGCCTCCTGTCTTTCTCTCAGGTACGCCATGTGTCTGTCAAACCACCTGTCTGTCTCTCCTTAGTGTTAGCTGTCCTGCCTATCTTCCCGGCATGTTTTGTTTTTATAAACTCTGACCTGTCTCACACTTCTTACCTGTCTGTCTCCCTCCGCCTTAAAGTCTTGTGAACTTTCCTGTCTGTCTCTCCAACTCCACCTGTCTGCACCCTCCTGTCTCCCTCTCAGGTACGCCTTGTGTCCATCAGACCACCTGTCTGTCTCTCCTTAGGTTTAGCCGTCCTGTCTATCTGCCCAGCATGCTTCAACCTGTCTCTCCTTCTTTAGCCGTCTGTCTCACACTCCTCACCTGTCTGTCTCTCCCCCTTAAAGTCCTATGAACTTTCCTGTCCGTCTCTCCACCTCCACCTGTCTGTCTGTCAGACCACCTGTCTCTTTTCATCAGCTACCTGTCTGTCTCTCCTCAGTGTAAGCGGTCTCATCTATCTTCCCGTCATGTTTTGTTTTTCTAAACTCTGACCTGTCTCTCCTTCTTTAGCCGTCTGTCTCACACTTCTCACCTGTCTGTCTCTCCGCCTTAAAGTCTTGTGAACTTTCCTGTCTGTCTCTCCACCTCCACCTATCTGTCTGCACCCTCCTGTCTCCCTCTCAGGTCCACCTCATGTCCATCAGACCACCTGTCTGTCTCTCTTTTGGTGTTTTGCTGCATCAGGCTTGTCTCAGCCTGTGTAAACACACACACACACACACATATGCTGCACCCCATCCCATAATAACCACACCTAAAAGCTCCAGTGCAGCTGCATCAGGATGAAGCAGCAGCAGCAGCAGCAGCAGCGGCGGGATACCGCAGTACACTTCTACCCAACATGCATCACTCCCTTCATCCACCCTTCCTTACATCCATCCATCACCCCCTCTCTCCCCCTCTCTCCCCCCATCCCGTCAGCCTCTCCACCCTCCACCCGCAGGAGGAAAAGCACCAACTTCCTCCCATCCGCCCTCACACTGTCAGGAAACTTCCCTCCCTCCATCATCCCTCCATCATCCATCCTTCATCCATCCATCCTTCCTACCTGCCGGTGCCTTCTCTTTGCTCTCCATCTCCCGTCACGGCTCGGTTCTGTTCGGTTCGGCTCGGCTCGGTTCGGTTTCTCCTCCTGAAGGAAGCCCAGTCGCCTCCTCTCCTTCACCTCCTTCCTTCCTTTGATCCGCGGAGTCAACAAGCGTCGATCCGGAGCAGAGTGAGCGGAGTCCGGCCGCGGAGGGATCGATACCGGCGGAGAGAGGAGGAGGAGGAGGAGGAGGAGGAGGAAGGAGGGAGGCACCGGGAGGAGCCGACCCGCGCGGAGGAAAAGAGAAAGAGCCCCGCGGTGTTTTCTCCTGCTCTCTGCGGGGCGTCCTCCTCCTTCTGCTGCTTCTTCTTCTTCTTCTTCTCTGGTTTCTGCTCCTGCGGACAATCAGGCTCGTGCGTGCGTTCACCTGTGCAGTGTCCGCGCGCTTCTGCTCCCTCTCTCTCTCTCTCTCTCTCTCTCTCTCTCTCTGTTGCTGCAGCCCACGTGACGTCACCGCCGGAGGAGTTTTTAAGGTGACATGATGATGAAGAGGAGGAGGAGGAGGAAGGACCAATGAGAAGTTTCAATCCAGGGGAGGGAGAGTGTTTTATTTGCAAAGCATCATGGGAGGTTGAAGGTGTCAGAGCAGATATTAAAACCTTAAATTCAGTAAAAAAAACAGAGATTTTCTGCTGTTAAAGTTAAAATCAAAGCTTCATGTTTGCAGTTTTCAAAGATGGTTTATAGCGACACCTGTGGACACTTTAGGAACTGCACAAAAACAAACAGGTGCAGGTGCGTGACTCCTCCCTAAACAAGCCAATTTATGCCAATTTAAGAAATAAAAAAAGAAATCTTGGCTCATTTGAGACTTTTTTGGCTTTATTTAATCAAATCTGGATCAAAATTCCATTTTCCTCCTGTAATTTAATCGTCTGATCTCATTGATTTTTCTCATAATCATGACATGTATCTCAAAATTTTAACTTTCTCACATCACACTTTTTACATTTCAGTCTCAAAATTTTTTCTTTTTAATCCCATTATTCTGACATTTTATCCCATAATTTCAATCTATCTTCATCTAATTTTATACTCGACACACTTATCTAAAAACTTTCAACTAACCAACACAATATTATGTCGAAAAATGGTCTGTTTTACCCCAGAATTATAACATTTTTATCTCTAGTTTCACCTAGTTTGCTCAAATTTTGACCAATAATTTCAACCAATTTCAAATATTTTTGAATTTTTAACCAATATGTACATTCTCGTATCCAAACTTTTATTTTTCAATATTATTTTTCCAACTTTTATACCAAAATGTTGACTTTTTATCTTACAATTGTAATTTATCAAAAAATTTCAGCCTACCATCCCAAAATTTTAACTCTTTTTCGCACAATAATGACTTTTTATCTCATAATTTTAACTTTTCAATCTCATTATTTTGGCTTTACTTCTTAGAATTTCAACTTTGACGTATTACAAAATTGTTTCCTATCTACAAATGTTTTATCTAAATTCGACTTTCTTATCTAATCTTTGAACCAGGCTGGAAACACATTTATTTCTGTTGTACAGATCAGCTATTTGAATAAGTGTGTGTGTGGTTTCTGTTGTTCCATCACACGGCCCCTGGTGGTCACTCGGGGAACTGCAGTTTGTCAAACCTCAGCACCAGTTTCATGTGTTTTAAACTGATGAATATAAATGAAAAAAAGATACTAACTTTAATTTCTGTTTGAATAAATCATCTGTTTCCTGTGCTTTTTTTCTCAGATTTAAAAACTGAATGTTCCTCTTTCTGACTTTAAACACGTCCCAGTTTCTAACAGAAGCTTTAAAAGTTTGTTTTCTGTTTGTTTCTGTCCTGAGGGAAGTTTCTGCTGAGTTAAACAACAAAAAGCTGCTTTAATCAAACCACAGGGGGCGCTGTGGGACAGGTGAGCTCACCTTTCCTCCATCTCTCTGTCTCTCTCCCTTTGTTCACTGGGTATTTGAATCATTTAAGTCCCAGCAGGAGGTGTGTGTGTGTGTGTGTGTGTGTGTGTGTGTGTGTGTGTGTGCAGCATATGTTTGTGTTTCTATTTGGAGGATGATGGATGTAACTGTGGGATTTGGCAGAGTTTCTGATGACGATGAGGAAGAAATGAGCATGAAAAAACAGAGAGAATGAAACAAAAAAAGAGGAAACAAAGAGAATAAACAGAAAGTGCTACAAGGAAAAAAGAGGGGAGAGGAGGAGAAGTGTGTGAAGAAAAGAAAAAGGAGAGTAAATGAAAAAAGATCAGAAAGCAGAAACAAAAGAGAGGGAGGAAAGTGAAGGGAAGAAGTGTTTGAGAGTTTACAGTCTCAACAAACATTTCAAACGTTTAAATTCATATTTTTAAAGTATCTTTAACTTAATAGATTCAGTTATTAAGGAGAGAAAAGTTCCACATATTGCTTAAAAAAACAATTAATGTAACTTTTCGGTCAAATACAGAATCCTATTTCTGCCAGCTGAATAAATAAAAATGAAAATGTGGCTTTGTTGAGATTTTTTTATGCTCATACTGAGTCAAAGTTTTCAGATACAGAGTCAATAATCTAAATTCAGGAATAGGTTTAAAAGTTTTGAAATCAAATACTTAAATTTTGAGATCAAAAGTCATAAATTGGGATTAAGCAATTTGAAGGGAAAACAGTTGTATAATAAAGCAACAAAAATTATGAATGGAAGACAAAAATATTAAAATGAAAACCTTGTTTTGTCATTTCTTTTTTTTCTTTGCACAAATGTCAAAAATTTGAGATAAAAGGCAATCATTTCTTTTGCCCCATAATTTTGACTGTATCTCAAAATTTTGACTTCTATATTTTAAGTTATTCAAGTTATTTATCAAAGTTATCTGATAATTTTGACTTTTGATTTAAAATATTGACTTTCACTCATATTTTTCTCTTTATCTCACTATTTTCACTTTGATATCTTACATTGTTGACTTTTGTCTCATAATTTTGACTATTTAACCTCAAATTTGGACTTTTTACTCAGTTTTTTTTACTTCAACACCTCAGATTATTGACTTTCATCTCTAAACTTGGACATTTAAACTCAAAATCTACTTTTTTTTAACTCACGATTTTGACTGGTCATATTTCTATTTTATCTCATAGTCGGTCAGTTAATTTTCAATCGTCTTAAATTCAACCTCACAACTCTTGCCTCCTCCCCCAGTAGATCCACCCATGTTCATAATAATGTAACATGATAATGTGACAACTTCTAACCTGTAAACATCGATCACTGTAAAGTTTTTTATTCTCACACTGAGGCGACAGAAAGAAAGAGACTCAGAGACGTCGTGGTTAAAAGACTTTATGATGATTCTACCTGTACAGTGAAGAAAGTGGAAACCTTCATGGACGGGAGCAGGAGGAGCAGGAGGAGGAGGAGGAAGAGGAGGAGGAGGAAGAGGAAGAGAAGGAGGAAGAGGAGGAGGAGGAGGAGGAGGAGGAGGAAGAGGAGGAAGAGGAGGAGGAGGTGGAGGCGGAAGAGGAGGAGGAAGAGGAGGAGCAGGAGCAGGAGGAGGAGCAGGAGGAGGAGTAGGAGGAGCAGGAGGAGGAGGCGGAAGAGGAGGAGGAGCAGGAGCAGGAGGAGCAGGAGGAGCAGGAGGAGGAGCTGCCGTCTGAAGCCTGAACTCTGGTGAATGTTGCATAAAAAAATCCGTCGTCAGCGAAAAGCAGCAGCAGAAACAGACGCACGCACACGGACGAGGAAGGTCAAAGGTCATGGAGCTCCAGAGACAAACACACTGATTACATTTCTGCAGAGAAGAGTGTGTGAGTGTGTGT
Organism: Thalassoma bifasciatum; assembly: GCA_008086565.1. Lineage (NCBI taxonomy): Eukaryota > Metazoa > Chordata > Actinopteri > Labriformes > Labridae > Thalassoma > Thalassoma bifasciatum. The sequence goes on from RPOG01001523.1 coordinate 140,662, forward strand.
GTGTGTGTGTGTGTGTGTGTGTGTGTGTGTGTGTGTCACTTTGATGGTGTGAAAAACCTCCGAGTGTATGATTCAAACCTATAACAGAGCTGTAGTGTCTCTCAGCTTCATGCTACTTCGTGTGTGTGTGCGTGTGTGTGTGTTTGCATATGTGTATGTGTGTGTGTGTGTGTGTGTGTTCACTAATTGCACTTGAGGATGAGGACATGAAGATCCCGGATGTCGTATGACTGCAGGTTTTTTTGGCATTTTTCTGGAAATGTTTGAAAAACACAAGGACGACAAAAACACCTGGTTATGAGTTCAACCGGCTCAGGACTACAACTCCCATGATGCTTTGCCACATCACAATATCAAAGCCCCAATGAGAGCTCAAATAAAAGCAGCAGATTGAAGTTTTCATGTTTGATAGAAATAAAAGTGGAGATAAAGTGATGCAGGTTTATTTTCTGAGCGTTGGCGCCGACTCGTCAGTTTGAAACACGACTCAGCGTCTCCGTTACAGAGTTTGTCATCATGAGTCAGAGCATTTTAAAAAAGAGCTGACTTTCTCCTCCTGAGCCGGTTAAACGGAGCAGAGATTATCCCCCCACAGCTGAAAACACAAATAAAGCAGCAGAAATATCAAACACACAAGGAGAGAACAGAAAAAAGAAAAAACGATCAGCGTGAAAATAAAGTGACAGGAGCGAGTGGAAAGAGATGCAGTGATGTCACGTCTGACCAACACTCCTCCACTCTTCAACGGGCGTCAAACAGCAGATTAACCTGAGTGTTAAAGTGTGGACCACACACACCGAGGACACAGTGATGCTGCCTTCAGGGACAGGAGGAAAACGCAAACGACGTCGTGGAAGGAAGTCGACTTTTTTCACTTTTAAGAATTCTTCAAACTCTTCATTTTTTATGTCGCGCAGACATTAACAGATACAATTTAGTTTTGTATTTTAGAATTAAAAAAATATTGTAACATTCGATTTTGAGTCTAAATGTGGGAAAAGTTTTAAGTTTCAGTCAAATGAGACCTGAACGTTCGGTTCACGAGATTTCTGTGAAATTAACTCAATTTATGACGTCACTAATGAGTTAATTTCTATACGTTTTTTTGTCTCTTTTAAATATCTATTCCGTCTCATTTAGGGTCCAGAACTACGTTGGCTCATGGCGTTCACTTAAAAAGACAAAAGGAAAAAAAAACTCATGTTTTAAGAAAGCAACTATCTTCTAAAAACAGGAAAAACTAAACTTTAAATAAAAAAATGTTTTTGTGAGATCATTAAAAAAGAAATTCATTTATTTTGGGTTTTCCTGTTTTAGTGAGATATTATCTCACAAAAACAAGAATTTATGTAATTTTGATTTTTATCTTTTAAAGAGGTAGTATCTATCAAAATCAGGATTTTATTTTTTTGGACTTTCCTTTATTTATGTTGTAGTAACTCTTATAAACTATTAGAGAATTCCTATTTTCTCAAGATACGATCTGACAAAAACAGGAATTTATTTTATTTTGATTTTTCTGTTTGTAGGGGATACTAGCTAACAAAAATAAGATTTTATTTTTGAATTATTTTTGTCAACGTGGTAGTATCTTGTATTTTTGTAACTGAATGTTCTTTCGGTTTCCTATTTCACAAGATATGATGTCACAAAAACAGGATTTTCTTTATTGGATTTTCCTTTCTTCACGTGGTAGTATCTCATAAAATCAGTTTTTTTTATTTATTTTTGATTTACCCATTTTAAGGAGATACTATCTCACAAAAACAAGAATTTAGCCAATTTTGAGTTTTCTGATTTAAAGAGATTCAATCTCTTGAAAACTGGATTTTTAAAACTTTTCCAAAATTTCTATTTCCCAAGATAGAATCAAACAAAAAAGAAATCTATTTATCTTTCTGCTTTCCTGTTTTTATGAGACACTATTTTTGACGCTTTTTTTTTTTTCATTTTGAAGTGAATGTGATACGCCACCGTACAAAACACCAAAGCTGAGTTTCTGAATTTGTTTTTCTGCACGAGGAAGTCGTAGTTTGGTCACTGACAACAACACTGGAGTACGGCAACAGTGGAGGAGGTTGCTGAAGTGCTGGGTTCAGTTTTCAAGAAAAGTAGCTGAGATTTATTATTTCAGACGGATACGGTGGCCCTTCAGTGAGGAATATGACGATATGTTAAAAAAAAAGAGAGAGAATGCAAAAAAAACCACAAAGATGAAAATAGAAACATTACAACCAAAAAGAGAACGTGCCAATAATAAAATGGAACGTGGCACAAAACAGAGAATGCACCAACAAAAACAGACAAACAACAAAATACAGAAATGATTTTGAAACATAGTATTTACAATATGACAACAAAAAATAAAGTATGATAAATTTATTTTTGCTGTCCTGTTCTCTCTCTTTTTTGTTTTGTTGTTTTTGTTTTGTTCACCTCAGGGCCACCGTACACTGAACGGGAGGTTTTCACTGACGTTAATCTGAGATTATTCTGAGCTCTGTAAGGCAGCGTTAAAGCTCGCAGAAAGACGACAGAAAGCCTGAAAATGAGCTTTAACCCTCTTTAAGTTTCTCTTCTCTGCGCTGAGGACGACGGAGGTGAAGGGGATAAAAACGAGCGGCGGACGAGTCGACTCCGGAGTCTGATGTCGTTTCCTCGCCATCAACACACAGATCAACTTTTCCTGCAGCACCACCGTGTTCTCGGCGTTTTCCCACCGGTTAATGACACGTTTCAAAGCTGCAGCGTGACCAGTCTTCAGCAGCGTCGCCGTCCACTGATGCGACATCGTTAACGCGACGCTCGCCATCCAGAGGAAAGAGTGGTGTTTCTTTTTTACATTCTGTGCAAAATTAGACGAAAAAGTAGTCCACACGTTATCGTCAGTCTCTAAGTCTCTGCCTACACATCCAGTCAGTTTCTATTTACAGTTAGTTTCTAAGACGTTAGTACCGGCGCCCCCTACAGGGCGGAGACATTCTTCACGGGGAGGGAACCACCTCCGAAGGTTTCAGTCTCGCCAACCAAAGATCCTCTCGTGAGATACGATCTGAGAAACTAGCCCTTTTTCTGACGACGTCTCAGAAAGTATCTCAGAAAACTGGATCTGAAGAAGCGGTTCTGAACTTTTGGGTCGTCCTCCATCGATCGCCGCGACGGGAGGAGGAGGCAAAAGTTAGAGAGCGAGGAAATCAATCCGCTCCATGGTGAGTTAGTGATTCAAAAATCTAACTTTCTACGGAACATTTGAATCTGTATCTGATATTTCGTGACGCCCACAGGCCGTCAGCTTCTTCTTCGTTTCCCTGATAATAAACCAACCCTCGGGCAGGATGTTCAGGTGGATCAGACTCTTCTTTAAAATCCACCTGCTGCTCTTCAGCTGTCAGTTTAAAAGGCAATCAGCAGGTAAAAAACACAGGGCACACAGTGAACCAGGAGGGGCCGGGGCCACGGGAATAGAAAAATAAAAATAAAAAAATAAAAAATCGTGGCAGACACAACTAGACGATCACCTCACTTCAACATAAAAAATGTAGAAAATAAAGTTTCAGAGGGGGCGGGGCGTGAAGGAGGAGGGAGAGGAGGTCTGTCACTTTCAGAAGAACTTGTCGTCGATGCGGAAGTGCGGCCGCGTGACGTCGTCCGGGTTGATAAAGACCGAGATGGACTTCCCGGGATTCTCCGTCACCAGCTGCTGCAGCTTCTTGGCGAGCCGGTCGTCGGGCTGATTCTCGCCGCCGGCGTCCGACTGCGGAGACGGCAGGTTGTTGGAGCTGCCTCGCCACTGCAGGTCCACCGTCAGCCTGTTGGCGGCCTTGGCGTGCTCGATGGTGGTGCGGAGGTGCTCGGCGGGGTCGGAGCGCACCGAGGAGAGTTTGCGGGCGTGCAGCATGGCGGTCTCGTCCGACAGGTGCTCCAGCATGTTGCACTGGGGGATGAAGTAGTTGGGACACATCTTGTTGACGAGGCAGTGCTGCAGGTCGTCGATGAGGCCCAGCAGGAAGTGGGCGGAGAAGTCGTCCTGGGACAGGTAGTTGGCGGGGAGGCGGTCGCACGCCCACAGCATGATGCTGC